>VYXD01007321.1:12616-27142 GCA_013397195.1 Hylia prasina
CCGCCCTCAGCCCTCCCCAAACCCCACCCCTAGTCCCTCCCCAAACCCCACTGGAAGAACTAGGCTGTGGATGCGGATGCTCCAACTTCTAGATTTTCACCACTAGAAGATGCATAGCACACATGCACAAGCTTACTAGCCACCACTAGCTAAACACTACTTCAGTAATTAAGCTCAAAAGCAGAGTTCAAAACCCTCCGAACCCTAGGAAAATGACAGCTAATAAATGAAGAAGTATTATATGAGTTGCAGCCTACATTAAATTAGCTTAAATGTACTTGGCCAAATGATATTAACTTAGAATGTGCAGCAGCTGTGCCTATAGTGAGATTATAATAAACAGGTACTCTGAACAGGTTTTGGTTCAATTTTAATGCTTTCATGTAACCCTGGTTAATTGGAAAAAAATGCTCAACTGTCCTGGGTAACCCAAAATGTTATTGTATTCCATATCTATCTGTGAGATGTCATATGCCAAAATTGTTACTCTCTCTTCAAGACCTGGTGGCCAGAAACAGAACCATGGAGGTTGGCAGGTGCTGGGTCCTTTAAGGTCAGGGACACTCAGGCAGAAGCTCTCTTGCCCTTTCTCTTTCATTCTTGCCATGAAAGCTGAAGCAGGTCTTTGAACCTTTTTTCCTTCTTTTTTGCTGCCACCACCCAGGACAACCTGTTGTGGTGCCACGCCAAGAAAAACAGAACAGCCCCGGTCCATATGGTTGCCCCAGCCCACCAGTAGCACCTGGTTGAATCAGGAGGATACGAAGTCTGAGTTGTCCTAGCTGGCTGCCTGCTGCTTTTGCTGAGGAGAAGTGTCCTAGGTTACAATGTGCCCAAAGTATGTATTCTATCACCGTCTTCATGAGCTGTTGAAACTAGGTGGGGCAGTGTTTCCCTTGCCCCCTCCCTCTGGACTATCTTCTGTTAATAGGCCATCAATGCCTTGACCCATGACTCATAGGTAACTCCCACCAGGAACTATCTCTGTTTAATGGGCAATCAAGGACCCATTGCATGACTCATAGAATGATATCAGCCCATTGTGAGACGCTCTGCCCAGGGGGAGGAACCAAGCATTCCCACCTGGATATAATCCAGGGTTTGGGACAGCACAGGGAGCCCTTACCCACCACTGGATTCCCAGAGGACAAGAGCTACCAGACTTTTCTACAGAATCACTGCTTCAACAAGACCACTTCATCTGGACTGCTACCACCACCCTAACTAACAGTGTGTCAGGTTGTATTCGGACTCTGTCAGTGATCTTTTGTACTATTGTATTTATCTTATTTTATTTTTTTCCTATTAAATTGTTTTTCTGACTTGGAGTCTCTCACTGGTTTTGCTTTCAAACCAGCACAAGAAGGCATAGTCGCTCCATGAGTTCCAGCTGCTAACTCAGTTCAAGCCGCCAGAGTTTTTGGCCACCTTAGTCAACAGAGCTGCCACTGTCAGAGGGATAAGAGGGACATTTGGCTGTTTTTTTGGAGTCTAGGATTTTCTAAAATTTTGTCCTTGTTCCCTGTTAGTTGTTGTTTGGGGGAAGAGGGAGTTTTTGCTATTGCGGAGGTTCAGTTGCTGTGCTGTTTTTCTCTATTCTCTCTCTTCACATGTGGTTGGGGGGGGGTGTTGTCCACCATTCCTACCTTTAACTCTCAGACCTCAACATTGTCTATGGAGGGCACCATCTTGGGGGAGGGGTTTCTCCACCATTTTGTTTTCTTTGTTCCTGGGGAGTCCATGAGATTCAGCACCTGTGTATCTAGTGATTATTATTATTTTTGCCTGTTTCTGTTTTGTTTTTTAGTAAACTGCCATTTTTTCACTTATATCTTCTCACATCCATCTGTCCTTATTGGTGAAAGAGGAGTGATTAAAACTAAAAGGGGAGGTAACTCATTTTGGTGTCCACCCCTTAAATTGTCTTAAACCAAGACATCAACACATTTCAAGATGAAGAAAAATTGGAACAACGTATTAGCTCCAATCACATGATGCCAGGGTAGACATTTATCTTCCCTAATTACGTTGTTTATTTAGTACTTAAGAGTTGAATATTTTTATGGTTACATGAGAAAGATGTATGCTCTAGAAAAAACACCAGCAGAAAACAAGAGCTCACTTTTCATTTTAAATTTAATTTGTCAAAGAGAAGTTATCTATATACAATCAGTGTGTATTGTAATAATTCTTGGAATAGAAAGTCATTCAAATCTAAAATATTAACTGGCTGCATAGCATATTTGACATTATTGCCCATTTCAAGAGGAAAAACAAAAAATTTCCAGTAAATTTTGTCTGATTTGGATTCAAAAGTGTTCAGATAGTGAACACGCCTTCTTTAAAACCTATAGACTGAAGAACTTTCCTGACCAGTTTAGCTGAATATTTCCCATTTCATTACAACAAACCACAATATTGTCAGTTTAACAGAAGAACAAAACCAAAACACGTATCTGAAGCATCCAATAAAAAAGGGGCACTAAATGGAATTAAAAGGTTCCTGTCCCCATTTTTGCATTCCGAACAGTGATTTCATAAAAATATTTTTATTAAAAAGTGTTAGCATATTGACCCTGTGTCAAGAAGGACTGAGTAGGTAGGGAAAGAAACAAGCAAAAAAAAGTCACATTTAATTAGTTTGCAATAATTTTCAGTGATTTCTTTTATTTTGAAAAAAGGCATTATTACAACTGACCACAAACAGGAGAAATCCTGGCTATTTTACAGTTATGAGTACAGAACATAAATATTCAAGCTTGTGATGCAGAGGCAAGGTGATTGCAGTATACAATGTAAATAAATAGCTTTGAAAAGTGAACAAATGTCCTTAGTAAAGAATTACTAAGAAAACAAAAAAAACCTCCTCCTCATTTCTCCCTGAAACATGATCACAGGTCTGTGTTTAAAAACTCATTTGCAAACATAATTTCAACTGTGTTAACCCTAAAACCAGTTTTATGAGATTCAGTCTGAATGGGGCAGTGTTGAGGTCCCTGTAAAAGTAAACATTTTCCATTTCTTAAAGAGGGGAAAAAAAACCCACCCAAAAAACACATGGCACAACATTTGCAGCACAGTGCAGCAGAAATTTTAAATACAAAAATATTTTTCTATTGTTGGGATAATAGACCTTGCATCCTGGAAAGAAGTAACAATACCGTGACTAACAATATCCAGTCCATATCTTTCAAGTCACATAAGGCAATTACTGTGTTAGTTTACTGTATATGGCTAAAAGATGGTCCAGAAAATGTCAGTCTTTGTTCTTTGTTATGTTTTCTGGCTACTCCATGTATGTTCAGGTGTACTTTTGTGATCTGATGAGTGTTCAAATGGAGATCTGTGTCCTATAGGAGATCTTGACCCATAAGGAGACCTCTGATCTAATGGTGACCTTGGGCCACTACCAGAAGCTCTGTTGTCTATTTGCCAGTCTGAGTGGTACCTATAATCTCTGGAAGATTTATGATGGATATACTCTGAAGTGGAACGGTGATCTGAATGTATCCTGTAGTCTGAATGGGAACGGTGATTTGAATGAGGCCGACTGTCTTTTAAACTTCCTTCCAGGTTTGACCTATGATCTCTGCTCCTGTGGTCATCCAGCTTTCTACGTTTACCATCACCATAGTATCTGAAAAAATTTACTTATTACTGAACACATAGTAAGGACTACAATTATGTCAATTCAACATAACTTCATAAGAGAAATGTCTTTGCAATTTTGCATTACTTAGAAAAATTCATTGGTGTTTACTACAAGCACACTGAAAAACCAGGAAAGGAATTTTTAACAGAGCAATTTACCTGCTGTCTTGTTTATAGTGATCCCAGTCTCTGTGGTCTTTTCCATTGCTGAAGGCTGAATAGGACCTTTTCCTTGAGTTATTTTTATTATAAGCATCTTCCTGATGCCTGTCCTTATGATGATCATAGTACTGAGACAAATGTCTATCAGAACTGTCCCTGCTACTGTCATCATGGTTTGTATTCTCCTTCAGTCTCTCCACATCTGTTTAATAAAGCAGAGGTTATAAGGAAGCCTCATACAGTATCAATTCTTTTCTTCACCCATTCAAACAGCACTTCTGTCAGATTTAAAGCAATGTGAACGTGGCACTATAGTTTGACAGAAACAATATCTAAATAATTGAAAGATAAATGCAGTAATGTGAGCAAACTGAGAGAGACCTCAGAAGTAAATAGAAGGCAAGCAAGCTAGAAATGTAGATATGTAGGACTGAGAAACTAAATTTTTCAACCTTACAGACTGAATGAAGAAGATCAATGTGGTCTAATTGAGCAGGGAGTAGAAACCAGGTGCCTTTAGTAGAGCAATTTGAAACAGAATGGTAGGAAGTTCCTCTCCAAGGAGACAGCCCTAGTGAGAACACTAGTTTTAGAGGTACATCTTCTTAATGAAAGGTTTTTAGTGGTATTCCTAAAATACATTATACTAATTTTAAACCCATGATAACATACTCTAGGTTTCATATAACATGACATAAAAGAAAATATTACAAGAAGGCAACTGTGGGAGCATAGAAAAACAGTATTATTGTCAATAGTAAAAGACATCCCATATAACTGACTGCTAACCATGACTTCAGGGAATACCTTTATTGTGTTATGGTGACATTACAACTGCTACAAACAGGTACAGAGCCTCCAAGAAGTTTACAAGTGTTGAGTTGGCCTCTCTCCCTTCTCAAAATTAAATATAAAAAAGTGTGGGTTTTTAAAAATTAATTTACTTACTTTAACAGAATGGCCAAATAACTTGCTACTAAAATCTCTAAGTGCCAAATTCAGTCTATGCTCAGTTGAATTTCATCAGCAAACTAGTGAAGTTAAGCTAAGTCAGCCTATCCCTATGATATCCATCAGTATGGGAGTTCTGGGAGACAGTTTTAAGTTTATTTCATTTTACATACCATCATTTAAGATATCCAGCACAATATTATGGTCCAGATTTCTTACCTGGATTTCTAACTACATGTGTATTCACGTTGTTGCTAATATTCTGGTCATTGTGCTGCTAAAAGAGACAAGTACAAAAATTGCCATTGATAAATCCCAAAGTTGTATCTGAATTCTTCAGAAAATATCTTAAGAAAATAAACTAGTTTACTATGAACAGTAAAATACATTTAATGTGTATTAAGTGAAAACAATTGATACTTTATAATAACAATTATAAAACTTAGAATATATTTTTGTATATTTAGAGTCTGAAAGTATTACCTGAGATTCTTGGCGTTTTTTGATTGCATGTTTATACAGCTTGTGCAGCTTTCTGGCATCAAATTCTGTAAACTTAGAGACAAAAATCCACAAGTTTCTGAGGAAAAATAAAGAGAGGTTATAATTCTTCCATATATTAGTTTTTATTGTGTTGTACAACAGAACATGGACTTAAATGAAATTATTTCAACAGTACTTCAGTAAACTGAATTAATTGTAAAGTCTGTTACACAGAATATTACCTAGCTGCGCAGCAAACATCACTTAGCTGTATTTCAAACTTTTCAGAAATTAATTACTTTAATAATTTGTCATGTAATATTTATCACGACTGAAGAATGCAAAGTGCATAAAAATAGTATTAATGGCAATTTTGTTAATAGAATGATTTGGCAATTGCATAAAAATGTAGTTTTCAATTTGTTGTGCAATTCTTCTGAAAGATTATTTGAAATATGTCAGAAAACTGGAGTATTTACTACTCAGTAAAGATTCTTCTGAACTTTAAATCTTTTGCAGTATAAGAAATTTGACCTACGTGCCCAATTTCCTACAGATATCAGGCACAGGATTTTCCCACAAAATTCCAAAGCCTGGTGAAAGCTTTTGAAACCAAATGAGAAATCTGAAAGAGGATGGAAGCAGCATGCCAAAATCTTTGATCCTAATCTATGCTATGAAAGAAGAAAGCAAAGCAAAACAACACTTTTGGTGTCAAGAAGCCAAAACCTTAAAGACAAGATTTGCTTCTATGATTGCAGACACCAGATCTAAAGTCTAGAATTCTTTTAGAAAAGTTTACAGGTGGAATGTTTAAAAGACTACAGAATATTACTGTTTTAACTAGTATTTAGTTCAGAAACATGTTGTGTAGGCTCAAGAAGCATCTATCTGCTCTTTCACTGTGATGATTTAAATATTATAGTTTTGGCCTAGAGGTTTGCAAAACTAGACAAAACCAGCAAATGGTGTGCCCAATGACATCTGTATAAGAAATATAGCATGAATATCTTTACTAAATTCTACGCCTTAATAAAGATAGATAAAACATATTTTAATAAACTATGCATGGTACTGTAGCATTACTATGAATTAATATTATAGTAGCTCTACTATACTCATTCTTCACTGAAAGGGTAGTCAGGCATTGAAACAGGGTGCTCAGGAAAGTGGTGGAATCACCATCCCTGCAGGTGTTCAAAAAACATATGGATGTGGCACTTGGAGACATGGTTTAGTGGTGAACATAGTGATAGTGCTGGGTTAACAGTTGGACTCAATGATCTTAGAGGTCTTTTCCAACCTTAACAATTCTATGATTCTATGATCCTACTATGAATTTCCACTTAAAGAAACATAACGTTTACCAAAGTGTCTTAAAGACATGGATATTGCTTTTGTATTTCAGTTTACCCCAATATTTTAAAATAAAGCAAGTACAAACCGCAGAAATATCCTGTTAACAACAGTCTGCAAGAAAATGAAATGCTTGACTGAGTTTAATATATGGAAGTGCAACCATATTTGCAACCATAAAAGATTAAAGTGTACATTATGATAAAACTAACTCTAACTGCATTAAGAACTTAACAACAAAATACAGCAAGTTTATAAACCATAATTTTTCTTATTTTTTCCAAAGTTACCATCTCACAGATGCCTAAGAACACTTAAAACTCTTATTTCATTTTGAAATACATTTCTATGTTATGATAAATGCTTTTTATCAAGTCAGTTAATACATGATTTAGAGTATATTTTTAAAAAGAATAAAGGATTCTGCAACTCAAAATCATTCAAAATTCAACACACACATTTATAATGGCCTGTTTTTAGCATGAATAAAAACCAAAACCAAATGTCAATGTTGAAAAAGGCAGATTCTTTAATGATAAGATCTCTCTTTCAATAAACATCAAATATACTCTAAATACAGTTATTTTCTCTTTGTGTTTGGTTTTAAAAAGTAAGAGAACTCCACCTACTGGACAAAATACATTGCTATGCAAGTATAAAATAGTGAAACCAATAAAACCTGTAACCATTTATAATCATCTTTTTATAAGTCCTTATTCAATACAGCAGAAAAATTTAAAAAATGGAGAATAAGAAATAAGAAACAATTAAAAATATTCTGCTTAATATAAGCTATTATGGATTTCCCTTTATCAAGAAAAATCATGTAGAATAACTTACTTTCTCCACTGTTTAATTTGTTCAGGATTTGTGTACTCCTTTAGACATTCAGTAATGTGGTCCCCAATTTTGATTAGGCACTGTCTAGTATGCTCCAGCTGTTCCCTTTCAGAAAGTCCTTTCTCTGGTCTATCCAATTGTTTCAATGCTGCTTTAACAGGCCTCATTCTTTCTTTGCACTGTAAAATTTTTAAAAAAGGAATACATTAATTCAAAAATAAAAAGATAAAAATTGTAAAACATGACTCACCCTTACACAGGCAAAGACAGTACTGTTGTAAGCCAAATGAAAAACAAGTCTTTGCTCGCAGCTCTTTTAGTTTTACTATAAGATTTCATTTGGAAAAAGCTTTTTAAATCCAGTTGAAAATTTACTCCTATATGAAAGCATTAAATTGTATGTAATACATATTAAAGATTTAAGAAAGCACTAAGTTAATATAAAAGATTTTCTGAGGGAAAGGAATTACTAGGTTTTACAGTCATGGGTTTAACTTTCAGCACAAGTATGTAGGACAAGAGTTATTTTACTTTTTAGAGCCTTGAAAGCTATACAAACTCAGTGCCAAGATTAGGCATGAGAATGTTTAATATATTTAAGTAGATACTTTCTGCAACAATTAAACTTGGCATTCAACAGAGGATCAGCATTCCTTCTCTGAGCAGTTTTTAAGCCTGAGTTCTATGCAGATACTAGGTTAAAGCTAGTTTAGGTGTGCCTAAATTAGTAACATTGATGACAACACGTGTACTCATAGATATATTTCATATGTGTATGCTTGAATTTTCATACTAATTTAAACATGTTAATAGTAAATACAGATAAACCAGTTAGCATGTTTTAAATTATAGACCTTTGCTTGGAAATACCATTCAATCACAATGGCAAAGTAGATGAAATGCATATTTTTACCTGTCACAAGATGGACAAGAAGTCAAATGAGTTAGCCTCAACAACCCACAGCAGTAATTTCCATTTGAAAAGATAAACATGCTAATTAGATTGCATCTGATCATGGCATAATGATAAATATACCTTCCAGAACAGAGGGCCCGGCCAAAAAAATGTTCTATATGCAAACTCAACCTATAATTGCTCCCACTAAGGAAGGAAGACAAGTCTGTATATCCAGAAGCAAAAATATGAGGGATTTTGGTGAACATCACCATCACTGTGTCAACATCTAGGGACAACTCAAAAATCAGTGAAGCTGTTCCATTATCAGATCATGCCATTAAGTAATTAAACAGCTACATTACCTATTGCACTAACCACAGCTTAAGCAACCTTTAAAGACAGTTTACAAAGTACACTGTTAAAGTGTAGAGGTCAACAGAGAAGCACAATTGTACATGGGAATTGTGTGATTTCCAGTCACCTAGCCACTCACAAGATATCTTGGAAATTATAGATGAGTCACTTATAACATCATTTAGATAAAAAAACAAAACGCAAACCAACAATCCCCACATAGGTAAACTAGTCAGTACCATACTGATGAGAAAACAAGATAATTTGCTTCTTACAGCCAGCACCACAGTAGACCCAGTAAACCTGTCTAGCAGTAACAGACAACTGCTGAAAGTGGAATGATAGAACTTTTACAGCAGAAAAGTAGCTGCTCAGAGTAGATTCTTAGCATCCTTCCAAAGTCCCCAATCAACCTATAAAATGTTACTTACCTCCCTTTTGCTCTTCCAATATTGTTTCTGTTGTGGTCAAAAGTAGTGATATAACTGAAATTCTTTTGGTATCAGAGATATTACTCCATCAAGATATTTCTAAGGACTTTAGGATTTGTTCCTTCCTCTGTCTAATGCAGGAAGTCTGTAATACTTCAAGAGCAACTTTCTTGTGTTAGCTTACAAAGAACAAAGGGGTATTTGATAAGGCCAAGTCAGAGACTACAGCAGCTGCATTAAAATTCATTCATTTCTGTCCTTTAAGAAGCACTATCCATGAATTATTCTTGAGGATGGATCTTCACAGTCTGTGTTTTAAAACTATCCAGCACACAGACAACTAGACAAATACTCTTCACTATACTGCATAAATGTAATAAAACAAAACTGCAGACCTGAAAACAAAACTGAATTTAGTATAGTGTTGATAAGCCTTCACTGATGTAAGATTTTACTGGCAATAGATATCTGTATTATAATACCTAATAGCAGAATCAAAAACATCAAAAATTGTGCTCATTTAGAATATCAAGTGTAAACACTAAGTTATCAACAAGGGACTTACCACACCAAATGTCCTCTGATCCAGTTCTTCAGATTCTTCTGATATTGGAACTGTTTCACTAGTTGCAGTAATATGAACTGGAATATCCAACAATGAAACTTTTTTATTTTTTTCTTTATTTTCAGATTTGAGTTCATTTGCCTAAGAACAAAACATGAAAATTTATCTGATAAGCAAACCTTATTTTTGGGCTGAAATGATGCTGTAATTAGGCAATCACTACATTCTCTTCAGTATTAACAAAAAAAAAAAAAAAAATCTGTCATGCAGGGATAGTACCTTTTTTTTTCTCTCTGAGGGATGGAGAAGGAGAATGGACAAGTTTCTTGCACCACTTGCACTCTCAGTCCCACTAAGCTATAGATCTTTAAAAAGGTAATTTCCCATTTCATTTGCCTGTCCTTGTACTTATAAGTGGCAAAAATAAAACTTCACAATGCAAAAGATTTCAATGAAATGACAATGATCCAAAATATCTTTTCAACTCAAAATCATCCACAAAAACCTGGTGGCCTTTTCTAGTGCTATATAAGAAAAGATAAACCTAGTTACCTTTTCTTCCTTTACATCATTTTCTTTCTGTGTGGATTCTTTTAGTTTGTTTTCTCTTTTTTCTTTAATATTTTTAAATTCTTTCTTATCCTCTTTTTCTTTTTTCTCTCTTTTTAAATGCCTCTTATTTTCTTTTTCTCTTGTCTCTCTTTTTTCTAGAGCTTCCATCTTTATACCAATATCTGGCTCAAGCATTTCTTCATTTTCTTCTGCTTTTATTTTTTTATGTGGACATTTCACTGAAACAATCTCATCCTGAAATATACAAGTATATATGTCACATCAAATGGAGTTTCTAACTATACAAGTTTTACAACCATCAGATTAAAATGTACTTTTTTTCTGTGTGTGATTTCTTTAGACTTAGGTTTAACACTTATCAAATGGAGCTGGATGCAGTTGCAAAACAAGATGAGGACTACTTACTCATTTCCTTGATGTGACACAAAACAAGTATTGATTGGGCAGGGGTAATGGGCATGTGTGAGAGATTAAATTCATTTAACTTTTGTATTACCAAAGAAATCTGCCTCTGTAAAAAGTAGTTAAACTGCAAAGAGCTAAAAGCAATAAGGAAGTAGACATCACAAGACTGAGCTGATTTTTTGGGGTATGGTGATGATAAAAGACTTCTGTTCTGGTTAATTTTGTTGCAGTAACTTTTGTGTGATCCCAAATTAAACAGTCACAGGAGAAGGGAACAGAGTTCCAACTTTTGCCTTTTCAGAGATGTTCTGAAGAATTTTGTGTTTTTTCAGCTACCTTTGAAGTCACAAAATTAGGTGCAACATGGCCCCTAAAGGAACACATCAGAAGTAATAAAAACATAAAAAAGTTGAGTAGCCTATTAGAACAATATTTATTGAATAATAGTCAACATCAACAAGTCCAAGGGCCCTGGTGGGATGCACCCACATGTGCTGAAGGAACTGGCAAACATCACTGCTAGGCCACTCGCAATCATCTTTGAAGGAGGACCCAGAGAACTACAGGCCACTCAGCTTCACCTCAATCCCTGGAAAGGTGATGGAGTACCTCACTCTGGAGGCCATGTCTATCCCCATGGATGACTAGAAGGTGATCAGGAGTAGTCAGCATGGATTCACCAAAGGGAAATCATGCTTGCCCAACCTGATTGCCTTCTACAATGGGACAACTGGCTGGATAGATGAGAGGAGTGGATACTGCCCACCTGGACTTCAGCAAGGCTTTCAACACTGTCTCCTGTGACATCCTCATCATAGTGAACAGTGAGGCGGACTGAGAACTGGCTGAAAGGCAGGTCTCAGAGTGTTGTGATCAGTTGCAGTCTAGTTGGAGGCCTGTCACTACTGGTGTCCTCCAAGATTCAATGCTGGGCTCAATATTGTTTAACTTGTTCATCAATGACTTAGATGAAGGGGTAGATGCCTCCTCAGCAAGTTTACTGATGATACAAAGCTGGGAGGAGTGGCTGATACCTTAGAGGGCTGTGCAGCTCTTCAGAAGGACCTTGACAGGTTGGAGAGATGGGCAGGGAGGAACCTTCTGAAATTCAACAAGGGCAAATGCAGGGTCCTGTACCTGGGTATGAATAACCCCAGGCACCAGTACAAGTTGGGGGTGACCTGCTGGAAAGCAGCTCTGCAGAAAAGGACCTGGGGGACCTGGTGGACAACAAGCTGCCCATGAGCCAGCAGTGCCCTTGTGGCAAAGAAGGCCAACGGTATCCTGGGATGCATTAGGAAGAGCATTGCCAGCAGGTCAAGGGAGGTGATGTTGCCCCTCTATTCAGCCCTAGTGAGGCGCATCTGTAGTGCTGTGTCCAGTTTTGGGCTCCTCAGTATGAGAGAAACATGGAACTCCTGAAGTGAATCCAGCAGAAGGCTACAAAGATTATTAGGGGACTGGAACATCTCACTTAGGAAAAAATGTTCAGGGAGCTGGGTCTATTCAGCCTGGAGGGGAGAGATCTGAGAGGGGACCTTATCAGTATCCCCTTATCTGAAGGGAGGATGTCAGAGGATGGAGCCAGGCTCTTCTCGGTGGGGCCAAGCAATAGGACAAAAGGCAATGGGCAGAAACTGGAACACAGGAAGTTCCACCTGAACATGAGGAAGAACTTTACTGTGAGGGTGACTGAGCAGTGGAATAGATTATCCAGAGAGGGTGTGGAATCTCCTTCTCTAGAGATATTCAAGAACTATCTGGACACAATCCTGAGTAACATACTCTAGGGGACCTGGCTTGAGCAGAGAGGTTGGACTGGATGACCTCCAGTGGTCCCTTCCAACCTGACCCATTCTGTGATAATGAAAGCCCTGACATACACAGAAGCATTCACTTGCATGTCTCAAAACACTGTTTATTTATGCTGTACTTTCTAAACAATCTTGATCTTTTTTCCTGAGCCTGAACAAAAGTTGCTACCTGAAGAATCATAATCAGTAGTAAAAATGGATTCGTCAGAAACATTAGTTTTATATTTAGATTTTATAATTGCATTTCAAGAAGATAAAATGATCAAGTCTTTATATGAATGATGTTTACCTCATTATACTCATCATCATCAGATTTTTCTGAGGGTGGTGATGAGTCACTTTTTAGTTCTTCTTTAATTTTTGCAGCCTTTGTTGCTCTATTCTTCTTACTTCTTGCTTTCTTCCTCTTTGAATTGCCCTGAATGCAAATTAGCACCTTTATTATGTCAACTGACAAGTGTCTGCATCACAGATGCAGAAAAAGATTTTGGTTTTTATGTTAAAGAAAGCATTCAATTTATTTATTGCCACTAATGACTACCACTTTTCTCAGGATTGAAGACAGAGCCTAATGCAACAGTAGAGAATATTTACAAATAAGGGAGAAAAAAACAATATTAAACTTGCAATACATTCCTTGAGTTAGTCTCATATAATACAATTACCAATACAGAGAAAAATGACACAAAGAAGAGTGGAACTAAGAATAAAACAAATATCTGCTGACATTCCCATAGGTATATTATGTTATCTCGCTACTGAATATTAAGCTTAACTTACTGCACCAGTAAGTCTTTGCACTTCTTTTCTTGCAAGGTCTTTATTCAGTAATTTAATGAGGTAATCTGCACGGGTCTGCAACTGCTTTGCCTGTGGTTTCTTATCTGGGTCATCAGGTAAAATCTGAGGAGAGCAATGGTAGCATCAACTACAAGTGCACATTATCAAATTAAGAAGCTGCTAGTGTGGAGCACTGGGAACAGAAAAAGCTGAATTTAAAAAAATTGGTAAAAAACCAATCCACTCCAACTATACCTGACCAATATGCAGGCAGCTTCAAGGAATGGACAACTTAAACATTTTATTTTTCCTCTAACACACAACTAATGTAGTCTTGAAAATATTCCCACAAAGTTTACAGTCAACTCAAGAAACTAGCCTCAGATTTGTTTCCACTCTCATAGTTTATCTAAAAAATTCAGAGCTCCTGTACCACTGTCATCCACAGATCTCCTAGTTCTGCCACGTGCTTCTAAATGCATTAACTCATTACCACAGGATATGCAGAAACAAAACAAAACAAAACAAAACAAAAAAAGTTTCATAAAACAAGCAATTAATGGAAGGCAGGGGGAGGATATCATTAAACAGATTTATATACAACCCTGGCTCCTCAAATCCCAAAGCTACAGGTTGGCAGTACCATTGTGTTTGCTCCTCTGTAGTATTTCCTTAAATGTTTCTCACTACTTCAAAGCAGCCATTGCACTACTAATCTGACAAATACAGCAATTCTCATGTTGCAAATGAAAGTCAGTTTCAAGCAAAGAAAACAGTGATAGGGAAACCAAACCAAAATCCCCAAACCAACTTCCCTCCAAACGATCAAGAATAAAATTACAGAGTTCATAGAATTATTTAGGTTGGAAAAGACCTCTGAGATCATCGAGTCCAACCTTTGACCAATCCCCTTGTCAACTAGACCATGGCACTAAGTGCCACATCCAGTCATTTCTTGCACACCTCCAGGTATGGTGACTCCAACACCTCCCTGGGCAGTCCATTCCAATGTTTAACAACCCATTTCCATGAAGAAATTTCTCCTGATGTCCCACTATAATCTCCCCTGGCAAAGCTTGAAGCCATGTCCTCTTGTCCTGTCATGAGTTGCCTGGGAAAAGAGGCTCACCCTCACCATGCTACAACCTCCTTTCAGATAGTTGTAGAGAGTGATAAGGTCTGCCCTGAGCCTCTTTTTCTCCAGGTTAAACAACCCCAGTACCCTCAGCCACTCCTCATATGACTTACTCTCTAGACCCTTCA
>VYXD01007322.1:0-46348 GCA_013397195.1 Hylia prasina
CACAGGGCTGTGCGGGCAGAGGGGTTCCCTGCACGCCCGGCCGTGTGTGTCCGAGCTCACCGTGGTGCTCGGTGTTCCGGGAGTGGAAGTCTCTGTCAGCCGGGGTGGTGGGAGCGGAGCCGGCGCTGTCGGTGTGCCCGGACTGCCGGCTCCGCGGCTGTGCGGGAGGAGAACGGCTGCGGTCTGTGTGCTTTCACGGGAGAGGGGCGGTCTCAGGGAATCGGGCATTTGTCCCCTGTGTCGGTCTGTACGTGCTTTAAGGATGGGGAATTGCAGTGGTATGGGGGAGCAGGGTATGCAGGGTGAAGGCAGCGCTTCAGTTCTCGCTCGGGGAAATGAGAGCTCCGTGTTGTGGTTGGGTTGCACCTTGAAGGGTGTGGGATCCCTTGCAGTAAAAGCTGTATCGCCTGGGGTATCGCGGTCCCAGTTCTGCAGGAGGATGGTTCCAAGTGCGGGTGAAAGGGATGTGTGAGCATCCAGCAGTGAGTGTGGAGAGCTTGATGTGTTCACTGTGTTGTTGGTAAATGCTTGGATATTGTGAGCCTGGATTTACCCAGGCTTTTAGGTGAAGTAAACATGGAGGAATTTTTCTATACGGTTCCTAGAAAACAAAGCTACATTTTCCACGGAGGTTCTTTCATACTGTGGCTCATCTCCATTTGCCTGTGGGTTTTTTTGCTGCTGGGGTAGTTGCTGAAAATGAATCATTTAAAATAATGTGCTAGACGAAATATTACTGAGATGCCCAGGATCTTTTGTTTACAAATACTAGTGGCTTTTGAAAATGCTGTTTGAGCGAATTAATGCTGTGGGAGGTTTTGTTTTCTTGTGGGGCTTTTCTTTCCCCATGGGTTATGAATAGCTGACATATTGTTTGGAATAGGAAACTATCCATGGTGGCACCTGGAAATAAAAAGATGTTCCGTGAAATAATGGAAGCTGGAGTTTTCCTTGTAGTGGCATAAAAATGTGTTTAGCAATGTTGTCGGTCACTGCTTTGTGTAGATAGTCAAAGCAGAAAGAAAAAAAGCATTGTAGGCATATAAGTAATCTGTTATTAAAAAGACTTTCTGTATCCTGAACTTGGAACATCAAGGGTCTGTACTTTTTGTTTGCTTTTAATTATTGCTGTGTGCATTTTGTAGGTTGTTTTTGTCCATTTATTTTGAATCTCAGCATTTGAGTCGGAGCTGTCTGCAGTGATCTTGTCTCTGCATTTTAGGATGTAGTAAAGCCCAGTCGTTCTCATCAGGATTGAATTGTTATTGTGAATGGTGGTGTGAAAATGTTTTGAGGGCTGTCTCTGGCAGAAATGGCTTTATTGCTTGCTGCTCTAAAATCCTGTACTGAAGTAGTTAATCTGTGTCTATGTAGGTACCACCTCAGGCGAATCCTGATTTAATGTAGTCCTGGTTTATGAATGAATACCGGTGAAATACAAATTTTAGACTTCTTTCAAAAGATGCTTGTGAACAAAAGACCTGTAGCTTGAATTTTGACTTGGTCTGTAGAAATTTTTGTCAAGTGGGTAAACGGTGTTCTGCTGGTGAATCATGGGCATCCCTTGACAGTGTCAGTGTGGCCTGGAGCTCGATGGGGAATTAGCAGCTGCCTCGGAGGCAACAGTCATGCAATTATTGGTATTTCTGGAGCACTCATCCCTGTTTCACATGCAAATATCCCCATGAACAAGGTTCTTGGCTGAGGCTGAGGCATAGGAGATGGGGGCTTGGGTCACAAATCTTTGCAGTTTCACTTTCTGTTTTAAGTCAGTGACTCTGAAATTCAATTCTGTGGTACTTGAAACAAACAGTTTAAAAAACAGTCTCTGGCCAGCGTGGATGTAAACAGTTTCTTTTCCATATCACAAACCCTTAGGCAGTAGGATCTGCAGTGTTGCTGTAAACCCAGAATATTCTATCTTTACATCACTAAAGTCAGCAAGAGCTATGTTGAAGCACAACTTCTGTTGATTTATCAAAAATAGCTTGGGATTTTATTTTGCATCTGACTTACATAATGGCTTGCCAGTACTTTTTGCAAATACTGAGGCATATTTTTTGTATTTTACATTATGTGTCTAAAGCTTAGTGACCCTATCTGGCTGTTCAGCTCTTTTTGTTTGTTTGTTTTTAGCTGTGAGTTGTCCTTGCAGCATTTTGGCCAGAAAATCCTTATTTTATTATTTATCTGGATTTGTCTTCTGGCCACCCAAACAGATCTTCTGTTGCTTTTAATGAACTTCTGAAGAGAAAATTAAAATCATAGTTCTTGAGATATCAAGATATATCTTGAATATTCCAGTAATTTTATGTGTAATTTTGCTTCTGTCTGTAGGAGCAGCATTAGGCCCCCTGGCAGTTAAGTAATTGAGTCTATCACATCAGTGTAATCACAGTCTGCTTAGCTGAAGAGTTGTGTGTTTGCTGGTTTATTTTTTTAAAGATATTTCAGTCTGCTAATAGAGCACAGGAACCTAAGCCAACCTGTGCCTTTAGCAATTTGCCCCGTTTTTAGTGGGCACCTTTTAAGAAATGAGTTTAGTAAATACAAAAGATGAGTGACCGACAGCTCCAGAAAAATGCAGTAATGCCATCAGGCTTATTTGTTTATGGCTTTGTCACAACAGCTTCAATTCCCACTTCTTAATTCTGAGGGAACTCCCAGGCAATTATAAGTAGGTGAATGATTGCCTGTAAATAGATGAATGTTGAAATTTCTCCTTTCTCAGCCCTGCTTCCTCCAGTGTATTCCAGTATGGCTTGAGAGTGGCTCCTGCCCTGGCCAGTACCACTCAGGGCATGGCATTGTTACAGAGGCCGTTGTCACCTTGACTTGCACTTCTTTCACTTCTTTTACATCCTATTTCTGGTCCTTGCAAGGTGTATTGTCATTCAAGTGATTACAGATTAAACCCCCAAGGCTTAATATGGAGTGTGAAATGCATGAGAATGTTAATTTATAATGCAGTTCTGCCTCTACAGTATGCACTTCTAAACCAATTATATTTTCCTTTCTGAATAAAATTATTTCTGTTGGTGGGGTCAGTATTGATTAAATTGAAGAGCAATAACAAATCCAATATTCACCTAAAAAATTTGCATTCATATGTGATGTATATCCCGAGTCTCGATTACATTCTGGAAATCAAACACATTGCAAAATGTGGTTCTTCAGCAACATTTCCTTCAGATTTGAATGAAAAGAGGAACTCAGATTCTATGGTTTTTGGGGGACAGGAGCTGGTGTTTATGCTCTGAAATGCATCTGATGCAAAATCTGGAAGTGGTGCAGTTTATAAACAGTGATGGAAGTTTTCTGCAGTGTTCTCACAGCCTGGCCAGTGTTTGGGCAAAGTGGAAACGAGCTTGGTGTGTGTTGGGGGTTAAGTTTGTTCCTTTTACTTAGGGAATTTTTCCCCATATAGTTGCTAGGAGACTAAGTATTGGGTGCTTATGGATGCTTAAGGAGACAAAGAATTGGCCAACTGAGTCATGGGGCAGGTAAAAAAGGACCAGGGTGGGGGCAGCTTCCATCTCTTTTGCTCTCCGCATCGAAGGAGGACGGTGAGGCTGCTGCTTGCTGCGAGAGGAGTTCGCTGCCGCCCCGGGTCCGGTCCTGAGAAAATCTACCATCATCTGCTCGTGTGCCCCGGAACTCTGAGNATTACAATAATTTGGAGGGAGGGGGGCTTGAATTCTACATTTCCTAAGGAGGTCTTGCCCCTCCTTAGCAGATAACCTGTCTTTCAAACCAAGACAGTGTGCTTGAGGCTTTCTTGCTGAAGGCCATTCTGAAGGATCCTTTTTAAGGATACTTGGTGTGATGGGTAAGTTAGTTCAGTGACCTGAAGTTAAAGGAGCTGATTACTATTTGCCTGCCTAAAAGGATTGTATTGTGAAGAATACCACTAATACCTTAATTTAATATTAAAAAACCCAGTAAAATTAGTGTTACAGCCTTATCTGAAGTAGTGACCTACAAAAGCATGCACTGTGTCTTTTTTTGACTTTTTACTGTCTTCGTCCATCAAAATTAAATTTGTCATTGCATTGACTATTTCTGTGTTTGGTAATATCCAACATCTAACATCTGTAATATGTGTTTGATCAACTAAGGAACTTTTTTTGATACATGTTTCTACTTATTACTGGTTATTTGCAGAGGGGGCAAATAATTAAGATTGTGAATTGTATTGCAAAACCTTGTGCGATAAAGGAAAATGGAGTAACTTTTGCGCTTTGAGCTACTCTTTTTGGTGAAGTGTGTTCTCCCATTTCAGTTGTGCTTGGAGCTGATTCAAAAGTACATACTCATACTCCCAGCAAGGTTGGCATTTAATGCTGAAATCTGTCCTTAGCAAAAAGGTAACTAAATCAGGGCTGAAGGCTGGAGTTCCACAGAAAATGTGAAGTTATTTGATACATTTTTTTTTCCTGTGATAAAAAGGTGGAATGGCAGTGGGAAGAGAATTCTGAGTTCTCTGCTTTTCTGTGACTGTCCAGCAGTCTGATGTTCATTGTTCTTCCAGCCTGGGATTGTTTGTCACTTGCTAGGAGAATGTGCTGACAGGTCTAGAGGAGGTCACATTCTTCAGGTGAAAATAAAAAAATAAAGTCTTATTCTCTGGTACAGAACTAAAATAGTTTTGTGCTTGGCAGATACGATTATCACAAATGTGTTTTCAAGTGTCAGTGTGTGACTTCTGAAAAAAGGGCTGTGTAGTTAAAAGGCTTGAGGGAACCATGAGCTGGGGCTCGCTGGCAGCTGAGCAGCCGGTGTGACTGCACAGAGCAAATCCCCGACCCTCTGGGTGTTAAACCAAACACTCCTGCCATTTGCCACTTCAGCACCCTTCCCAGAGCTGGAACCAGGATGTAGTGAGGAGAACTTGTTCTGTTCTAGGCTGACTTAGAGCTACAAGGTTTCTGAGGCTGTTTGCTTCCAGTTGTTACATGCAGTACTGAGAGATGCTATAGAATTATTCTTAAGCTACTAGAAGAGGCTGTGGCCCTTCTTAAATGCTGCCCTGAGGTCTGGCACGAGTAGGACAGTCAGAGGGAGGCACCAGCCAATAAAAGCAGATGCTGAAGTTGCTACAGCAGGGCCCTCCAGTTCTCAGGAGAACATGCTGGAATTGTTGCTAGACCCTGTTCACTCAGTGCTCATGGGCTGCTGGTTCGCCCACTTTCTTCAGGGGTTTTTCTGCTTTCATCTTAGTGCAGTTGCCTTGTTCACCAGTGTTCTTTCTCTTCCCGCAGTTTAGCTTACTTCAAAAATGTTTCTGCTTAGTTTATCCAGTGACAAGCCATTTTATCCGCTATCCAGTGACAAGCCATTTTATCCGCACAAAAGATAAGTCATGTAGTAAACACTGATTACTGCAGGTTGGTTGTAGCTTGTGTCGTGTCTACTTACATTGTAAGCTTGTCAGGACAAAGGCTTGGATGTGTGTTACTGAGCATACAGAGGCTGGTGTAAGTCTTGGGAATTTTGTGTATATTTGAGGTATTCCTTAACAAACCCAGGCTTTGTTTCATTGCCAGATGAGGATTACCTTCCCTGATATTACTTGTCTGTGAAACAGAAATTTGGAATTAAAAAATTTTGAAGCCAAAAAAGAAATGTCAGAATTAAAGTGGTAAATGATGGTGAGTTTAGGTGGGAGGAAGATGCCCTGTGCTGTAATGTGTCAGCTTAAGAAGTCTTGCTGATTTGTCAAGAAAATACATTTCACTCTTTCTGGTAGGAGAGCACTTTAACAATGATACTCTAGGCTAAATACTGAAGTGGTAAAACAAAAAAGCCTCCAGTGGGATTTTCTGCTTACCAGTTCAAACTCTGAAAGATTTGTGGAGTCAAGACACTTTCAGTAATGGAGAAGGAAGATAATCCTTGACATGAAGTAATGGATTATGTCTTTTTGACATAGCATATGAATTTACACCTTCATGTGCCAGACTGAGGAATGATCCTGGTGATGTGTTCTTTATTTTCCATTTAAATCATGCTGTGCTAAAATAGCTGAACACGCTCCAGAGTTGGAGCACTGTGTTACCTTGTGTTGAACATGTCTGGATCTTTCTAATGTTGCAACGTGGTGAAGAATTCCCTGAATTCACCTGTTGAGTTCTTCCTCATGCTGCAAAATGTGGAATATGTAGAATTTTCTTGAGAAAGGATGTTCTTTGATCTTTGTGTACTTTCAAGCCTGCATTAAGGTTGGAACTGTGAAACGACAAGTAGATGTGTATAGTTTGAGGGAAATGCTAGAGGGACATCCCATCTGAGGTGAGCTCGGGAAGCTTAGGAGTTCCTTTCTCCTGAGGCTCCTTCTCCAATTTGTTGAGAAACTATTCAAGGGAGGAAGAGATCTGTCTGCTGCAACTAACCACAGAAATGGCACTTAGCATGAACAAATCAATTTCATTGTTTGTGTAACAAAGCTTTCTTCAGTCAGTGGTTTGTGGACATTGACAGCTTGTGCCTCCTGGAGATTGCACATGCAGCTGTTTCTGTAGTGTCTGAGGCTACTTTTTTCTTCTCACCTCATCAAGAACCATCTTGCATCTGGCAGATAAATGAGTTTTACTCATGTTCATCTCAGATTTATGTTTAGATTGACTAAAAGAGTATCTTTGAGATCAGGTCTGAACACTTGTTTTTAAGCATCTCTTCTGCAGGACTCATTTTACAGGTACAACTGTTCTTAGACTTTGTTCTCAGCTTAGGCTAAAGCATTGCTAGAAAAGCTGGCTAGGAAAATCTATCTGTGATGAGTTAGGAGAGCAGTTCTGGGTTTGTGTGGTGAGGAATGTGGGAGGTTTTGTGATTTAGTTTCTTAATACTGTTTTGGAGCAAACAAAAGCCTAACACCAATATCTTGGATCAGCAACATGTTTTTATGAAAAATATGATAATATGAAGACAGTTCAAGCGTAAATTTCCTAGCTGAGCATTGTATTTCAAATTCAATGTGTAGTGTATGTAATATGTGAATATAAAAGGAACTGTACTGGTTTAAATAAAAGGCCAATCTGTTGTATTAGCATGTTCCTGACAGTAAGCAGTACTGCATCCTTAGGGAAAGTGCAAAACCAAGGCAAATGTGATGTTAATACTACTGAAATACTGGCTTCACACTGCTGTAACCTGACAGCTTGAGCTTTTTGTTTTCCCTCTTGATCATGGCTTAAATTTATACAAGATAGCTTCCTCATCCTTATAGCTTCCCTTCCAGACTGATTTCCTAAAATTCTTCCCTTTTGATCTTTCTATGTATTGTTTTTTAATCACTGTCTTATAGTAATGAAGGACTTTTTCTGTGAAAAAAACTAAAGGGCAATGGACTTCTTCATATTTTTCTAGTTCCTGTTTCAAATTTAACCTTAGTAACGGTGTACTTCTCACTTTCATTGTTCCAGCAGAGGCAGTGCATTGAAATACCCTGTGATTCACGAGCAGGCATGGCTGGTGTCTTCTGTTTAGTCCTCACATAACACTCCCACTGAGAGTTTTCCAGTCCAAACCGGTTAAGCAAAGGATTCCTATAATCTCATTTCGAGAGGAGTTGTCAACCTAAATCATCTGTGCTTCTGCATTTAGCAGCTTTCCTTGCTTCTCCAGTCTATTAACCCTGACAAAGCCATTCTCATGTGCTAGCAGCCTGCTTTCATTTCAAGTGAGATGGAAGCTGTCTTGTTTGTAGAGGAGCACTCTGTTCCTGAAGTTTCTTCCTTTTTCCAGACTGTATTTCTTGGTCATCTATTTTATCATTAGTCTTCAAAAAGTACCTAAATTGGATAAGTTTCACATCTACACTTTATTTACCACAATAGACAATACTATCTCATAAACTTCTTGCTTGTTATGAAAACATTTTTGGAGTAGAAATCATTCTTTAGTTTGGATAAAAGTAGCTTTACTTTTTTTACAAAAGCTGCAAGTACATTCAATATGAGAATATTGTGGAAAACTGTAGATACTCAAATCTTTCTCTTCATAAAATCTGAACCAACCCCCGGAGCTATTCTAATGCTCTTGTGCAATGATGGAATGAAAAATTGCTTGGAATAGAACTCATACTATCTCTCACCTCTTTATTTACCTTTTTTTATTTTATTGTTGAGAGATAGTGGGCGTCATTTCCTATTTTAATAGGATTTCTGGGTTTCATAATAAAAAAGTGTAATCCTTGCCCTGCAGTGTCTTCAAAGGCATTGTTTCCAGAGAAGTCCTTTCTAGAGTAAAACACAAATAAAGTGACTTTGGTGTGTACTTTGATGTGCAGCTATATGGGATCTGTACGAGGGCACATGATGTGTTTGGTGTCAGGCCAGGCTGGAAAGCACAGCTGGGTTATGTTCCCTGTGGGGTATTACACCCCTGGTCCACTCCTCCAGAGCAGAGAGCTGGTGCATCCTCTGCTTGTTGTCTGGCCTGCCTCTGGATTTTATTTCTGCAGAAGAACTAGCCAAGCTGTTTTTAACCTGAGGCTTTCCAAGATGTGTGGTTGAGGTGTGGCTGGAAGCAAATACAGCAGCAAAATTTTTGTGGTGCCCTTGAGCCTCCTCGTTCAGCTCCAACCTACAGTGCTGCTCCTGGGACCAGTGGCTGTAGGGTGGGATTCTTCTGTTTCGTGGCCTAGATCTTTGTACCAGCCTTCAGTCACCTTTCTAGCTGCTGATAAAACCAAATCAGGAAGAGGCTTAAAGCTGGTTTTTTTCAGGATGGGGTTGTATCTAAGACGTCAGCATGTGGTGGAGGTTGTAGAGGTGCGTCAGCAATAAAACTGTGGCCATCTCTTCTGCACGCAGGTGTTGAACTCTGCTGAATATTAGAACAAGAGAGCATTTGTTTAAGAAGACTTTTGCAGAAAACTTTCATGTGAAAGCTGTCATTTTTCTGTAACATTTTGAAAACTGTTGTAGTGGAAAACAGAAAATGAACTTCACTGGTTGTGAAAGCTTTCTCAAGCATGCTAATTTTTTAAATAAGATTTTAGGTTTTGTTGAGATGTTCAGTTTTAGTTTACTCCATTTTTCTCAGTTCATTAGGAATGCCACTCCTTCAACCTGGGAACATACTTTTGTGCCTCTTGCAGGTAGAGTTTGCAGAATTCTGCATCAGCAGTGGATACCCTGATTTATAGGAAGACTTTGTGGTACTTAAGCTTGAGAATGCTTTTTAGAAATAATGGAGCGACAGCCAGATAACACACAAAATTTCACATATTCTAGACTTGAAGTAGTGAAGTTAAAGCTACTGCCAAAACTATCTCCGCAGGAAGATGCTGTTTCATTGCACCAGTTCGTTTTGCTTGCTGGTCACCTGCAGCACGCTGTGGAGGCCATTCCCTCTGCTCAGCTGGTGTCCTGCACTCAGCCTGTGGTGTAGCAGCACCACGGGGTGTTCTCTGCACAGCTTTCCTCTGCCCTTCTGTCCTGCAGCTCACACTGGTGTGAGCAGGGATCCTTTAGGTGAGCCTTGACTCAAACTGGGTGTCTGCCAGGTGAGGTCCTGCCTCCCCTCCCATCCCTCCAGCTGGGTGCTGCCTGTGCACTTCCTGAAGGCACATTCTGTCCTCAGTGTTGGCCCTGAGAAATGCTGCTTGTAGCTGGTTTGCCAGTTAACTTCAGGTTGTTCCTCTTTGAACCTGACAATGACTTGGGGCCAATTTTCCAACCCTTTCCTACGCCTTTTGCAGAACTGTTCGTTCCAGTGATAATGTGATGGGAGCTAAGCAGAAACAGTTATTCCATGTGAGTGTTAAAAACTGAGAACTAAAGCCTGAAATAGCAAGGGATCTGTTATTACTTCTCTGTTAAAAGACTTTGTTCAGCATTTCTGAGAAACCACATCCTTTTGAAATGTCTGGGGCTGGCAATCAGAGTTCCTTTCGGAAGATTAGACAGTTCTCAAGTAAATATCTCTTTCTTCCAAGGTAGTTTGGTGGACTTTTGATGGCACAGATTTTGTAGTTTAGATGATAATTTCC
Organism: Hylia prasina; assembly: GCA_013397195.1. Classification (NCBI taxonomy): domain Eukaryota; kingdom Metazoa; phylum Chordata; class Aves; order Passeriformes; family Sylviidae; genus Hylia; species Hylia prasina. The sequence continues at coordinate 9,998 of VYXD01007322.1, forward strand.
AGGATTCTTGGGTCACATTTCATTTGTATTTTCTGGTTCTTTTCAAGGTTTCATATAGTCAGAAGTGCTGTGCATTCAGTAATGCTCTGTTTTGTCTTAACTCCTGCATGCAGATTTGCATCATGCAGTCATGCATTGTCAGAATAGCTCAAGAATTGTGTTTCCATGCTCAAAGATATCTCCTCTTTCTGCTTTTAGGCCAGGCTAAATCACACCCTGACTTTTTATAGAGAAATACTTTTGGCATTGGTTTTTGCAAGTTTATTCTCTTTGTATTACAAAGTTACAAAAGTGTAGCTGGAGAATGTCAGTTACTTTGTGGGGTGTTTTGGGAACTTGGCTTTGGCATTGCAAAAACATTGTACAATGACATTGAATTCTAATGTAGCTCTCAAACAGGAGAAATAACATTGCATTTGTGCCTTGATTTACTGTTGTGTCTGGAGTTGGAGGGGAAGAAACCCAAGAATTGCACAGAACAAAGACTTGATAGAGCAGGGACAATCATAATTGTATTCAGTGTCATTGTAACTGTAGCTATGTAGTAGGAAATGCATTTTTGAATTCCTGTCACTCTTCTACTTTCTGTTGTAATTGTATATTGAGCAATAATCGTTTAGTATTTTAAGGCTCTTTTGTGTATTAATTATATGCAATAGCATCTGGTAAAACTGAATTATTTTACACTTCTTGCAACACTTTAATTTTTAGGAGCATGACAAGAATAACAGTGGGTACTTTTATCTCCTCTTACTGCAGGGAAAGTCTTGACTAAAAAAGGAAAATTTTTTCCTGTTTGCTTCTAGATCTTTCAAAGAACAGATTTACTGAAATTCCTCCTGATGTCTGGCTGTTTGCACCACTGGAAACTTTAAATTTGTATCACAACTGCATCAAATCCATTCCAGAATCTATTAAAAACCTGCAAATGCTTACCTACCTTAACATTAGGTGAGTAATGATGGTTGGTTTTGGTCTTTATATAAGTTATCTCCTTAGAGAGCTGGCATTTTGCTTGATCAGGTCAATGTATTTGCAGAGTTTTCTTTGTTTCTGAAGTTGTGTAGACAGATAGTGTTCCGAAACTACAGCTATAAAAATTTGCTGCTGTCAAGAGGCTGAATTACTCTGGCCAGAAAGTCCTGCTCATTTTGCATGTTATTTGCATCCACTGCTGTACTGCTCTTTTTAAACTTGGAAAAACACATGGTTGGATTTTCTCATCAGAACAGAAGATGGATATGAGTTCTGGAAGAAGAGGGAATCTAGAAAACTCTCCTGACTCTGTTTTCCACAATACTCCTTGTTTCTGATATTGGCTGCATCAAATACAAAACAGTTTTCTCAGTTAGGAGCCTATTTAAATCCCCAAAACCTACTGTGTCTCAAAGTCAGCAAATATCAGTTCTTACAGTACTAATTCATAAGTAATGTGCTTTGTTGCAATTTGAGAGGATTAATATGATACAAAGCCACAGTATTTTCTGAAAGAAATGTGGCCTTTCTTCGGCAGCACCCCATTTCTCTTGTGATGATGTTTGAGGTGCTGAATATATTTCTTTACACAGAAATGCTGTATAGTTCTAACTCTTTCTTTCCAGAGTCGACTCTCCTGGTGATCCTTTGCCAAACTGTGCTTTGTCCTCATTCCTGTGCTCCTGTCCAAGGGCCGATTTTGCAGTGCAGGAACGTGTGGGCTGTAGCATTGGAGAACAGGCTGAAGTCCTGCCCTCCTAGCTCAGGTGCTTTGTTACAGGAGGAAACCACATGCTCTCACATTCTAATTTAGGCTTCAGATGGTGGAAGAAACATACTGTGCATTTCATAGTAAAGCAGGCAGCTCCTAAAAAACTCCAAACCAGAGGAAATCTGTGTAAGAGACATGAATAACTGCTTCATTGCCACGTTTTTATAAGCAGTTCAAAAAAAGTTTACTTACACGTTACATTCTTGCTTCTCATGCCTTCACTCAAAAAAACCTGGCATATCTCTCTGAAATGCAACATAAAAAGAGACTTAATGCATACCTCTATAAATAACTTATCTGTATTGTTCACTCAGAATTTAACAGAATGAATACATTACTTTTATAAAGGTACTGTTAGAAACTTCCTTTCATTTTATGGTGTAATGTTGCAGTTCTATAAACTGTAGTCGTGGAGGAAATATAAAAAAATTCTGGGATTCTTAGATTATGGAAACAGTGCTCTGAATACATATCAATTAAGCATTAAAACTTCTGGTATTTTTCTTAATGTAGTATGAATCCGAGTATCAGCACTTAAAAGTAACTTTTTTGTCAAAAATAGAGCTAGCTCTACCTAAGCCAAAAGACAAGACACATCAACAGATTTTTATTTTTTTAATTGATGTGTGAAAGGAATTGCTTTCATATCACATCTGAACAAGCTTGTTTTCCAATGTCTTTTTAAAATGTACCTTATTAGAAACATTATATCTGCTTCTGGCAGTGGAAGTCCATCAGTGTGGGTCATTTTTCAGTGTAGATTTAAATCCAATAGTGGGTCACAACGTATTTCATGTGCACAAAGCAGGCATACATGCATGCAGCTAGAAAATAATATCCACAGAAGAAATAGATTTTAATGAAGGCTTACTTTCCAGCCTGTTGCTCAGCAGAATAATTAAATGTTTAGGGTTTTTTGTGATGGCTCAGGAGGGACACAACAACATAGCATGAGAAGCAATGGCCTTATGTAAAGTTCTGGCTTGGCCAACTGTCAGATCAGGTGGTTCTTCTGAAGGTACCACCAGGATAAAAGCAAGTTGCAAACATGATTTCTTTTAACAGATTTCTCTGTACATTCTGGTATTAGATTCTGTCATGTGAAATGGGGGATCTAAAATTCACATGCCTGAAATAGGCTGTATCACATAAGGAATTTGTGGACATCGTAGATGAAATTGTAGGAGGTGGAGAAAGTCATCTGGGATGGGTGAAAAGTTGTACAATATTCATAAAAGAGATATTATAATCCAGCCTTGCTTGTCTCTTTTTCTTGCTTTGAAGTCGAAATCTTTTGTCAACGTTGCCAAAATACCTGTTTGATCTTCCACTGAAAGTTCTGGTTGTCAGTAATAACAAGCTGGTCTCCATTCCAGAAGAAATTGGGAAGTTGAGAGATCTAATGGAGTTGGTAAGTACAACTGGGAATCTTTGTAGTAAGTACAGTTATAAGCACTATATATATTATATTCATTATATATTCAATATAGTAAATTATTATATTTTTTAAACGTAGAACTACAACATTTAAATTCAGTTTCTGTGTTTTATTGGTATTTTTTGGTTTATTTTTCAAGGTTGTCAAACCCAGAATGTGTGCTTGATGATGATTAAGGACATAGACAGAGAGTTTCATTCCAGTACCTGTGATATACCTGCTTAGAACATAAGAAGGCCAGAAAGAGTCTGTGGGATTCTTTAATCACTCTGGGCTACATAAATTCATATTAAATTACTGTCAGAAATAGCTGTAGTCTGTCTTCACTTGCTGCTTTGTCACCCTCTAGTGCTTGTATACAAAAAGCTGGTGCACTTGCTATTGCTATTGTATATTTTTTTAGTTTTATGGGTTGGTTCAAGGTTTATTAGGGAAAAAGAATTTTTAGAAGAGGAGCAGAATGCCAGTCAATTGGCAGCAATAGCACAAGAAGTTCTTGACAGATCTGGGAACTACACCAGAGGTAGTTCCTGTTCTTAGGCTGCAGGATTCATCTCAAACCCAGTATTTTATCATTCATTGATTTAACTTCTTGAATTGAATTTCTAGAATCACTAAATACTTTAAAAAGCAGCAAGATCTGTTATGGCACATCATCTCCATGGAAAATCCAAGATAGCTGGATTTCTGTTCTTGGATTTCTTTTCTTGTAATAGTATGCTTTGTAATAGTTTTGATTGCAGTATTCCTCTGTGTAATTTCATTTAAGATGTTCAGTTGATTTATTAATTATATCTTTCATAGGATATTAGCTGTAATGAACTTCAAGTTCTTCCCCAGCAAATAGGAAAATTGCAGTCACTTAGAGAATTGAACATAAGAAGAAATAATCTCCATATGTTGCCAGATGGTGAGCTACTCATCTTCTTTCCATTGATGTAGGCAAATCAGTAAAGTGTTAAGAAGATAACTGATCTTTTTTTTTGTTTGTTTGTTTGCTTTTTTTCCTGAATGCAGAATTAGGAGACCTTCCCTTGGTAAAGCTGGATTTTTCTTGTAATAAAATTACAGAAATTCCCATTTGTTACAGAAAGTTACGTCACTTACAAGTTATAGTTTTGGATAACAATCCAATGCAGATACCACCAGCACAGGTTAGTATTAAAGCACACAAGTACAGAAATTTGCATTAGGATTTTAGAGGAAGCTGTTCTATATCAAGTTTTCTTTTTTTTTTTAGCTGTATTTTTTGTATTTCTCCTTTTGGGGTGTTGTGGCTGTAAATGCAGTGCAGCAGGTATTTCTTGGGGTGTATTCTCAGCAGACTTGCTGTGTAATTGAGACTTCTTTTTGTTCCTGTGTTTCCCAACAGATATGTTTAAAGGGCAAAGTACATATATTTAAATTCCTCAGTATTCAGGCGTGCCTCAGAATAGATAAAAAACCAGATTCTTTGGATCTTCCATCATTAGGTAAACGAATCCCCTCCCAGCCACTCACAGACAGGTGAGTAGTGGGGCTTTTATAGAGAACATATTTTGAAAAGGATGTTTATGGAAAGTGAAACTACTGTTTCTTTCATTCTTATGTGAGTTTTTTGTGTGTTGTTTTTCTTAATGTAGCATGGAGGACTTTTATCCCAATAAAAACCATGGACCAGACTCTGGCATTGGAAGTGATAATGGGGATAAAAGGTTGTCCACTACAGAAGTGAGTATTTTTCACTGTTGAATTTGTAATTTCTGATTTTTTAGATTTTTTTCCTTTGTATTTTATATAATTTGAGAAATACCATTTAATATTCTTTCAGTATGTATACAGTTGAGTTTAAACCCTTAGACTGCCATATCAGACATAAATTATTTATATATTTCTTTAACTTTTCTGGTTAAGGTTCATTCTAATTAATAAGACGGGAATATAGGAAAATATAGGAATATAGGAAATAATAGAATAATACCATTTCCATGTCAGTTCTGTACTAAATGTGAGTGTCTTTGCAGCCGTCTGATGATGATACAATCAGCCTTCACTCCCAGGTATCAGAATCAACAAGGGAACAGACATTAAGGAATGACAATCACGTAATGGGAAGTAAAATTGATCCACAGAAAGGTAATACCAGTTGTGCATTTATCATTTTAGGTAACAGAGATACTTTGTTTAGGTTATCTAATGTAAGAAAATGGCACAAAATTACAGGATCATGTGTTGGTATTGTATTTTCTTCAGTTCAGAAAACAATGTCATAATCACAAGCAGAAAAGACTTTCAAAAAAGGAAAAATAAAATATTGTTTCTAGCTCAAGAAGGCACAATTTCTATGTTTTATCTTTATCTGACACTTTTCATAAGTACTTATTTCTCTCAGGAATAACATTTGGTCAAGGGAACTGTTTTAATATCTTTCCTGTGCTTCATAAACCCTCCCTAGACCAGGAGGCTTTTGACTACATCGATCCCAGCGCAGAGGAGGGAGCTCTTCCTGAGCAGGGAGATGCACAGACTGGCCCCTTGCTCTCCTATGTCAAGGTACCAGAGACTGACAAAAGAAAAACTCTCCAGTAGCCTTGATTTTTTTTTTTTTTAATCTTTTTTTTCCCCCTTAATTCAATTCTAACCCTTTTTCCCCCCATTTTGTTGAAGGAACGGGGAAAACATCCTGAGAAATGCCAGAAAATAGAACAAAATGAGGACTGGGGAGATGAAAAAAGGTAAATCTTCTTTGTCTTTTTTGAGTAGATTTTACTAGTAGTGACAGGGGTGATTGTGGGGGTTTTTTTAAGCCCCTTGCATATGGAGGAGAGAATTTTCATATTGAGCAGTGTGTTCCTCTTGGACAGAGAATGAGCTTACAGGAAGTACTGCTGAGTTACTGCCATATTGAGCCATTTCTGTGTCTTGCTTCTCTGAAGTCAGGCAGGTCACTAATGTTTAATTTTTCAGGCTTCAGAAAGAACAGCTGCTGGCTGAAGATGATGATGAACTCAAAGAAGTGACTGACTTGAGAAAAATAGCAGCTCAGTTGTTGCAGCAAGAGCAAAAACACAGGTATAACAATATTAGTTAAAATAACTTCTGTTACAAATTATTTATTCTTTAACCTCTCTTACGCCCAAAAGCTTTTGATGCCTTATTTTGAGAACAGTCTTGTCCAGTTGGTAAAGAGTGAAGTGATGGACTCTGTCAAGGTACCTGTCCTGTGTTTTTTATCTGAATTACACAATCTCCCTGCAGTTTGTTTGTGTCTGGTTATTTTTATTCAGATGCAAGCTAATTAAGGTGGTACTTCCTTCAGTCAATATCCTGTGCCCTGAAGGGGAAATTTGTTTGAACATTATTCTGTCAAATGAAAATATCTACGTATAAAAATAAATCATTTCAACTGCCTGCCTTTCTCTGCTTCTTTATGGGCATCTCAGCAGAACAATTCTTGAAAAGGAGCCATGGAACAAGCAGCAGATTAAAGGAATGTAATAGAGCAAGTCAGCAACTGTGTAAATGAAGAACAGGAAGGAATAGCTGGCATAGGAACAGTTTCTGATCTGTTGCTTTACCAAGCAGGCAAATGCTGTAAGGTACTTGGACAGTAAGCTCCTCTGAGAGGTGAAAGTTGTATTTAATAGTAGTTCATTAACTAAAATAGTTCCTACCACTCATTCAGTGTCCCACACTAATGGATGTAAGTTCATACCGACTCATGTACTATTTTCTTTCAAATTTCTGTGCAATTATGAGACTCTGCCATTTTGCATTTAAGATGATTGAAATACACATGGAGCCCTCAGAGAAACTGAGATCCCAATACTATGAATGGCAGGGTCTTAGAAATTCACCAGCATTTTATATTAGGTAAATATAAAAACAGTCATGTGCATGCGTGAAAGATAAAATAGGTTTTGCTTAGAACTCCAAGCCCTGCATTCAAGAATTGGTCGTTGTTCACAGAAAGGGAAAAAGCAGGAATAGAATCTTAATCCTGGTGAATTCTCAGTACTAGAAGTACTGCCAATAAAGCCAAGAATGCATAATTTTCTCTTATTAAGGAAGAGAGAATGAGGGTGTTTTTCTTATATTAGTTTTTTATATGATGGTTATTTATGTTGCATGAGGCTCTTGCTTGACTATGTATTTTCTGGTTATCTAATCATCTGAAATGCCAGGCCACTCCTCTTCTGAAGTACTGCAACTTGAGTTTTGCTTGTCATGTGTTGTTGTGTCTTAATGCACTGGTCTTGCTAATTGTTCTGCTTTGTCTTGAATTATGCAGATGTGCAATCTTAATAGTTCTTAAGTTTTACTTCCTAGTTTAGCATTTATATTTTAAAGTTTGTTTATGTATCTTTAGGTACATGAGCTCGAAATTACCTCTAATAGAGAAATTTAGCCCCGATTTTGAACCCATGGGACTTTTTAAGTGACAGTAAGAACATTATTTAGTATTTAGTAAAGATACTTCTATGCTTATTTGTGGAAGATACGATCAGTCAGTGAACAGAATCCTCAGGGAAGTTCCGCATCACAAAATAATTCCTTACTAATCACGCTTCTGTTTGTTCAGTGTATGTTTTTGTAATATTATGGAGTCTCCTTTCCTTTTGCTTGCTATGCTAACGACTTCCCTGTCCTCTCCCATCAACCTCTCCTGCTTCCTCCTTGCGTCTTTGGCTTGGTGTGCATGACATGTGAACACAGACGAAGGCCACTAAGCTATAGAACCTCATTCAGTGAAAAGCTCTTCCAGAGGACCAGGGCGGCAGGACGTGCATCAAGGTATAAAGAGTTAAAGTGTGGGCAAAAGAATTGCACTTGGCCATTTCTTGAATGAAAACAGAGTTAAAAGGGATTGGCTGAGTTAGCCTAAGATGTTTTGTTATCAAAAATGGTTTGCAATACGTTCTTTGTTCTTTAGGATGAAATATTAATTCAGAAAAATATTTAATTAGGTAATTCTCCAAGAACACTTTTGAGTCCAAACCTAGAAGGTTTTCTTCTTTAATTATATAACCCCACATGTAGCACCTCAGGCGAAGTGGTGCTTTTAGTTTTTTGGGATTTTGTTTGATGTTTTTGTGTTGTGTGTTTGAGACTTTGGTTTCAAAGTGGCCATTTTCAAGTTAGCATGACCAGAGATAATTTGTTTTGCATTTGACCCATGGAAGTATTTATAATGTGCAAACCTCACCAGTAAGATAAAATTGGAGTATAGTGTAGACTATACTTAAACGTTTAGGTGTTGAATGAATTGATTTCAGAGTTTGTTACCTTAAAAATGGAAGCTCTGTAACTTAGTCTGGATACTCCTTGTCTTTTTCTAAGGACTGTAGGGTTTAGATTTTCATTGGTTCCAAATGAGCCTATTTAAATTTGCATCAGTGTTAAGTCTGGGTTCTTACCTGGCAGCAGTGATTTCTTAAAACTGTCTAAATCCAGAAGAGCACAGCTTCAGTCACAAAGCAGAGACAGATGTGAAGTCAGTGGACTGCTCTGGAAAATAAATCATCTTTGTCTCACTGCACAGAATTTCTAGTGTCTTTTTCCATTTTAGAGATTCAAGGGAGTACTTGCTTGTCTAAACTTAAGATAGCTAACCTTAAAATTACACTACCATTGTTCACTTCATTTGTGTCTGTTAATCATTGCTATGTTTGCACAAAATCTGAAAATATAAGTGGCTGAGAAGAGATTCTACTCTTTAAATCCTGAAAAAAATATTTTCTAAGATCATTGTTGGTCTTGGCATTGCCTTTTTCTCTCATCTGGTCAAGCACTTTGGAGTAGACGTTGTGCTTACATAATATATAAGTAGAATATATAAATATGTGGTGTTGAGTGATTTAGATCTCAAACATTGTGTGAGTTTTAGAACTCTTTCAGAAGATTAATTTGTGCTACTTCTGTAACAGAATTGGTGGGATTTGTAGAAATCATAAGTGGGAAATTATTGCAGTTCTAGCACAGGTGTCCTATGCAAGTTCTTAGTTCTTGAATCAGTCAGATCATCAGTATTTGGCCCAATAATTTACCTGTACAATAAAAGGTTTGGATTTAATGAGTCATAGTATGAATGGCAACAGTTGCTGAAATTGTTGGACCATCAACACCACACTTGAGTGTAACTTCTGAACTTGAACTGCTTCTACTTCCATGTTACATAGTCTGCTTTGCATTGTATTTTCTGGAAGACAGTAATTAACATGCCTGCAGTGACTCCCCCTGACCCCCTTCCAGCTGAACAAATTATTTTCCCAATTATCTGCAATTTAGTAAATTCAGATTAATTTTCTTCACTATTTTCTTTATTTAAAAGCTTTCAAGTTAATTATTCCACAGGAAATTGAGATTTCTTTAAGGGGGCTTGCAACGTGTCAGATACTGAACTTGCTGTTACTTCTCCATCAATATTCTTCAGTTTTTAAACAGGAACTTTCAAATTACTGGTTTTATTTTAGAAAGTATAAGAACATACTTTGTTTAAAGAACTTTAGTTCATGATGAACTCAGTCATTAAGTGCATACATGTTGCACAGAAATGGTGAAAAGCAGCTGGAAAACATGTATATATATGTTAGAATTAGCTTCAATAGTTTTTCCTTGCATTTCATATAACAAGTATAAAAAAGGAATAGCCTGGATTATATACAGTCATTGCATTTACATTACAGTGTCAGTTTGGGTGAAGTGTTGCACCAAACTGAGTCTAATTTTTTTTTTAATTGTTGCTTGCTGCAAAGTCTCACTGAATTCCTCATTGCTTTCAGTTGAAGACAAAACTAGTTTAAATAGGGGTTCTCTGTAACAAGTAATGACTTTTAAATAGCATGTTTGTATTCTGGGTTGATAGCCCATGCTCTGAATATTTTTTTGGTTACACTTTTTTCAGGCTGTAATATAAATTAATTCTGGAAAGCCCCCTCAAAACTTAGTTTCTGAACACAAAGTACAGGAAGCAGATGAGTGCAGCAGACTGAGTGCAGCAGACATTTACAGGCTTAACTTTTACAGGCTTTAACTTTTACAGACATTTACAGGTTTACAGGCTTAATTTGTCATAATCCCATTAAACTGAGGGTCACACAATGAGAGGTTTATACTGCAAATGAGATTACTAAGCTCAAAGTTATCACAGTAATCAGAGAAGTTTGATTGCAAAATCATCAATCATTTAAAGTTAATGACTGTGCTGCACTATGTAATGGTAAAGAAATATAAAAAGGGGCCAAGTGTTTTACTTCCATTGAATGGTTGGTTGTGTTCTGATTCTTAATGCATTCTAGTTCTCAATATAATTCTGTGTAAGCACACTTCCATCACACTTCTGCACATGAAGTCAGTGTCAAAGTGTAATATTGCTACCTTCAAGAGTTCAGAATTTAAGTTCAAGGTGATGCTTGCTTGAAAACATTTAGTTTTAAGTGTTACTGATGGTTTTGTTTTATTTAACACTTAAAACATCCTTAATAGCTCATATCATCTTCCTGTGCACATACACATGTGGTATGCATTTGCTCCAGATGAAAACACCTTTTGGAATCTCTAAGTTTAGGCTCTTATGGCTGTTTACCATTTAGAAAAATGGAATTTCCATTAAATTCCGCATGAAATTTTTCATTTAGTTCTTAGCGTGTGTTTCAGTTTTCCACCTCACCTGACTTACCTACATTTCCTTTGCACTTGTGGTGTTTCTTTCTCAGTCACCTTCTCACCTGCCCCTCCTGACTGACTTTTTTGTGCTCAGTCTGTCTCTGTCCTTTCTGGTCTGCTTGAGGTTGATTATCTTTTGTCTTCTAATTTTAGTGACCAGTGGGGCCTTTTGTGTTGAGAGCAGCATGACTTTACACAGGTGTGAGATCAGTTGAAATAGTATTTATTTAGGGAGAAAAATAAGAGGAGACTTTTTGTTTGAACTACAACCAAGTTTTGCTTCCTTAAAATACAGAAATACTTAAAATACTTCAAGAGCTGCAATGCTACTCTTAATTCAAATGGAAGCAGGAATGGGCTTGGATTTTATATGTGTACACACACATTTTAGTTTTATGGAAGATGCCACTTAATGTTCAAAACTTCATTGTTTACAGGAAATGTCATGCAGTGAAAGTAACATATTCTAAGAAAATTGTTTTAAATAAGTTTTGTTTTTTTTCTTTCCTAGGCTTCTTAATCATTCAGTTTCAGTAAACACAAGGAACAGGCCAAAGCAGCCAATGGAATCTGAAAAATGGTATTGAAATATTTAAATCTATCAGAGCTTTCAATCTTTTATTAGTTTCATTTTTGCTTGTTGTGTCAATAATGTCATCTTCCGTTGTAATGCTTTTAGCTCATGATGAAATTGAAGCTACGAGAGTAATCTATTCTTGGGCTTCTTTATTTCAGATTAAAAAAAAAAATCTGTTCTTCTGAGCATTTAGGAAAGTTGATGTCATCCAGAAACAAATTTGTAGGTGTGATTATGGCAGCAATTAATTTCTGTTTCTCCAGTTCCAGTGTGGAAGGTTGTCCCTCCTCCCACAGGTGATGGTGCTGTGCAGATACCTTACCCTGTGTTACACAAGGTGGCACTGGAGCTGTGCTTAAGCATCGAAATTTTCCTCCTTGCCAGTCCTTCTGTGCTCTTAAGAGCTGCTGGGAATTCAGCCTACAGCACCTTTATTCTTTGTGGAGGGTGTGTTGCTGAGGAATCCACTCTCTGCAGGAGCTGTACTTAGGCTTTTTCTTTGAATTAACAGGCATAACACCCACACACGAAACAAAGCAAAAAAATCCCCAGAAACCGTCAATAATCAAAAATACCCTTAGCTTTGTGTTTAGGGAAGTGGGAGGTGTCCAGACCCCAGTGTGGGGAGAAGGCAGCTGTAACTGCTGGTGGTGCTGAGTAGCAGTGAGGTGGGAATGGCTGTCTGCAGTTCAGCTGCAGCTCAGGGCAGCATCCTGACCCAGCACAGCCCCTTCAGTGTGTGACACATCCTCCTTTGGCCGTGTCCCCTCTCAGTGGAGCCTGTGGTTTTGCTCAGCTGGCTGCACACGTGTCCTGTGGTTGTGTGACTCATGCTGCAGCTGTTATTGGAACCTTCCAGGCCTTGCTAACTGACCACAGGTTCTTCTCTATGAGTTGCTGTCACCTGTTCAAGTGTACACCTCTGTTAGGCTTCTTCATTATAGGGTAATCCAGGAAGAATTAAATTTGCCTTTTCCTTTTTTTGTTAATGAAACAGGCAGTTCTGAGACTTCAAACCAAAACAGACTAAAAAATTCAAAAGAAGTTTATCTGAAAAAAGTACTGTAGTGTGCAAGACCTATTGCCAAGTTATGTTAAAAGAGAGTAAAATATGATTTCAGATTTTACTTAAGTGGTCATGCTGTTAAGAGACATTGCGACATCTTATTCAGATGGCCAAAAATTACTGTAGTGCTGTGGAGAAGCCACTTTTTAAGGGTTCACTTTTTAATATATTTTCAAGTAACTTGTTTTAAAGTACACAAAAAAGTAGTGTGCTTCATAATGCCTTTCATTTTACTTTTTAGTATCTCAACAAATGAAGTGAATTCCCCAGTGTCCCCATACAGCTGGCAGGTAAACATTCAAATGTAAATGTGGTGGCTTTATATTTGAGTAATTTTGTTGTTGTTGTTCCCTTGATTTTGTCTCTTGGGCAGAAAAATTTTATGCATTCATATGGTTGTTTATACACATAGTTCTTGAAGGTGTTTTAATTGTGGTGGAAAATATAAACCCTTTGGAGACCTTATGCCCCAATTTGACTTGTTTGTATTGGAGGCCTTTTGTTTTAAAAGCATCTGGTACCAGCTTTAACGTCTTGAAATAAATGAGGCATAAATTTTCTTGGATTTAGTATACCTTTCCATATAAAGGTATTTATATGGAATAATAACATATTATTATTATACCACAATATATTATTATATATTATATAATATATAAAAATTTATATTGTATATATTATAATATACCATAATGTTCAATTTGGTTTTTAGATGCAACTCTTGATGGGTTCAAGTATGTAGGCCTTTTATTTCCCATACCTCAGTGAGAAGCTTGCATGATAGGACAAAATTACAGTCAAACTGTAGAGAGTACCTTATTATTTTAATCTATTAGTTATCTGCAACTGCTTTAAATGCCCTCATATTCTTGTAAGAAAAACAGTTGGAAATGTTGTGGTACCCTTAGGAAACAGTCTGGTCAGATTGTCTACTTTCAGCTTTCATAAAGTAGAAATCATATATATTATTAGTTAAGAATCAATCTACTTTAGCTGTCTTCTGAGTATGTGTTGCATAATACAATACTTTGAAAGAGAGATTTCTCTTGCAGCTTGTTCTTTTAGGTAGGAACAGCCAGCAAATACTCCAACTGTCTTGTAGCCATCCTGTCTCTGTGTGATGAGCATTCACAGAGAGAAATTAGATGTGCTGGTGGCTAACCACACTTGAAACTGGTGTATTTCTGGCAGCCTTTGGTGGCCTCCTAACCTACCTACAATGCTGAAAAGTGTTATTTTCTGAAGAATTTAATAGATTTTCTTCTGTGAAATATATTTTAGAATTTGAAAAGAAATAAGGGGTTTCTAGTGGAATCACCTTTAAGACTGTTAAACTCTCAGGTCATAAAGCTAGATTGAGGTAGGCAAACAGTTAACAATTGTAGTTCATAATAATTTGTGCTAATACACAAGAAGTATGTTCACATTTTTACATCAAATTATTTCTGACCATTACAGCCACTGGAAAACCAGAAGGATTCAGTGGATGAGCACCACTGGCCAGAAACACAGCCAGTGATCTGGCAGAATGAAGAAAGAAGGAGAAGTAAACAAATTAGAAAAGAGTATTTCAAGGTAATGGGGGGAGTGAGGGTGGGGGGCACTTTTTAAAAAAATTTGCATGTAACATAATTTTTTGACTCTTGATTAAAATATATATATGTGTGTATGTAGGAAAATTTGAGAGTGCAGGAAAATCAAGAGGAAAAAACTGATCAAAGATTTTGTTTATCCTTTAAATAAAAGAAAGTAATTCATTGTTGTTTTCTGGCAAAACCAAAAACTAATTTGTCATTGGTCCTCCACTATCTGTTTGGAGGGATTTTTATTTAGCTATGTATGAACTTATTTTAAGTGCAAAGAAAATATACATTGTTCTTTTTTTTTCCCAGCATGGTTCTAGGAATAATTTGTGCCTTTTGGGTCTCATGGCATTAGTTTGCATTACAGAAGGAAAATCTTCCCTGTGTTCCCTTGCTGCTGTAGTGTGCACCCTCAGTCGGCAGGTGCCAGTGTCTGCTTTCTGCAGAACTGAGGGGAAGTTCTAGCAGCGTTGGGTAACATTTGTTTTGGGCTATGTAGAGAAGTCTGAGAGTTCTGAGCAGTGCTAGGTTGAATTAAAATTAAATTTGTCACTCACGAAATTAGTTTCTTGGATCTTTGCCATTAAACATCCTTGTGAAATGCCAGGGAACATCAAAGAAATTAAATTCTTGGGAGAACAGAGCATACCATACAGCTCAGATACTTTGTTGTGATTACAGAAGCCTTTTTTTTTCCTGAAGAGATTATGGAGTTGTCTCCTCTTTCCAGGCTTTTCATACTGAAATGAATTTTTTGCTGCAGCATTGGAGGAGAAAGAGAGAGAAGCTTCTAAGTCAAACAGAGTTCAGTTGTTTGCCTGGTTAAAGAGCTGAGCTACCAATACAGAAGTGGTTCCTCCTAACTTACCAGTCAGGTGTGAGCTCTGTGATGGAAGCCTGAAGGCACATTACATACAGCTCTAGATGGGTGCCCTAAGGGAATGAAACAGCCTGTACCAGTAACAGAATGCACTGTTTCATAGTTGTGTTTGCAAAAGCAAGGCAATGAGCCACTGAAACAGAGCCTGTCTGCCATGGCCAGCTGGGGAAAAATAGGTACCAGTGCTCTTGTGAGAAACCTGTGGCAGCTGTCTCTTACGCAGCCTGCATTTGTGTCACATCATGGACAGCAGCAGCCTGGCCACACACACCCCACAAACCTCTACTCTTGTAGTGATGAGCTTTTTAATTGGATCTGCACAGGGCTTTTCCTACTTTTTGGTACACTTGATCTGTAGATGATGAAATGCTTTCATTTTTTTAAATACCACTTATGTAATTTTTTTCCTTCAATGCCTGCGTAATTTCCTCCACTTTTAGCATAGTCAGGGAAGTGGGACAGTGATGAAGGCAACACACAACAAATCAGACAGACCTGTGGGAAAAGCATTGTCTTAAACACGTAAAAGGATGTCATCAGACTTTGAAGTTTTAAAGGCAGCTGTAATCTTTTTTAATTTAATTTTTTACCATGTCAAGTCAATTTTCTGAAGTGTAAGCAATCTGAGTCACATAAAGCTTGTTACAAAAGTAGCTTTCACAGGTTGCATAATTTTTTCTAAGAAATAATGCTTTGTGTAAGCAGTTGTTAAGATCTTTTCACTTGGCTCAGCTGTCACATGCAGAGTTCACATTATAAAAGTGTTTCGTTTTAAAATTCACTTATCTATTCAACTAATGGAGATCTTGTCTCACCTAGAAACGTCATGTTCTTTTCTGGTTTGTTTCTTGTTTGCTCCTTTGTTTCTGTAACGTGGCTTTTTTTCTCAGGAGCTTCATGAGTAATAAGAAACATCTGAGTGAAAGCGAGCCTTTTAGTTCAAATGAAAACCATGCTTTCATTTTAAAGTAATAATTGTGTGTGTTTTGCAGTATAAGTCTTCCAGAAAGAGTTCAAGTGGAAATGAAAATGATGAGGTGAGATGTAGTAATTGTGTGAAATATTAAGAAATAAATTTATTCTCTTGTCTTTTTTGAAGAAATTAACTTTGCATTCCAAAGGCATAGCAAAAATAACTATTATACTCCTTTATTTGAAAAAAAATGATCGTGATTACCTGCTGGGGAGCAGTAGGACATTTGCTTGCTTTGGAAGTAGCAAAATTAATTCACCTATCAAGCAGAAGTGATGTAAAACTAATATTTGATGTAAACAGCAAACAGTGCTTCCTTGCCTTACGCATTTTAAAATTTAGTTGCTGCCAGTTTGTAGCATACTTGACAAATGTTACATGTCTTGTGTATTTCATAATTTCATGTTTCTTGTTCAATCATCATTTTCATTTTTATAATTTCATCTCTTTGATTTCTTTTTAGCAAGACAGTGATAATACTAATGTGTCCCCACAGTCTCCTGTGTCGTCTGAGGTACAAGTTTGTGGGTTTGTTTTTCATTCAACAAACATCTGTGTTCATTGCTGTCACCAGGTTTTCATGCAGATACAAAGCTGTCAGTTTCCTTTGAAATTACACGTAGAAGTATTTCATCATAATACAAATTGCAAAAGAGATAGAAACTAGAGATAGATATTACAACTTGTTTCACCTTTGCAACTCTGATCTCCCCTGGAGTTCTTTTTGACTGGTATGAGGAAAGGTGCATTGCCTTGTCTCCATTATCTTTCCTGATGAAAACACTAATGAAACAAAAATCAGATTTGCCATATTTGATAGGCCTTCCTATGGAAGACTGTTCTTCAGGGTACACAGCCAATGAGAGGATTTGAAGTTTATGGTTTAGTGCTTTGTACCTCACCAGGAACCCAAAGGTGGTGACTCTTGTCTAGGAGTTTCATCCTTCCCAGTGCTGGGTGTCACCTTTGTGGTGCAGCCTTCCAGTTTTGTTCAGGGGTGGCTGTGCATGAAGTCTCACTGTGAGAGATCTACTGCTCTGCTGGCCTCAAAATAAAGCAAGTGTTATTAGCATCTGCACCTCATGTCAGTAAGGAGTCTGAGAGAGAGAATTAAAACATCTCCCAGAATACACAGGAATGAAACAAGGGTATTTCATGTACATACCAAGATGCCGAGTGCCCTTCTCTCTTCAGATGGTGAAATGAGAAAAACTTGTCTTCATAGCTGGAAGTAGATATTTCTTAAGAAATGTTTTGATGCTAAACATTGGGAGAATATTTGCATCTGCTTACAGCTGGCTTAAACTCTGTTCACAGAATGGTTTGCAGTAGTTTGAAATATTTTGCAATAGATTTTAGATAATCTGGTGCTGCTTTTCTTTCTCGTTATGACAGTTTTATCTGCATGTAGTAAGGTTATGTTCATTGAATTTATTTTATATTATCCTCTTTAAAAGGCTTCTACAGTTAAGCAGAAGGACTCTCCTTAGGCAAGAATAATTTAAACAGTGTCTTGATGGGAACAAAAGTTATTTCTTTTAATGAGTGGAAGGAAACTGACTTCATCTCTTTTAACAGGATTATGAAAGGACAGATAGTAACACTCATGGTCCATTTGGTCTCAAACCAAGGTCAGGTAAGCTGCTGTTCCCTAACACAGTGTGTTTATTTCCCAGGCTGCAAGAGGCAGTAAGCACAGCAGATGTCACAGTACAGCAGTTCACTCAGTTTACTTATCACTGCATAGTACTGGGAGAGGCAGACAGCTGCTTTGGCAAACAAACATTTGGAAGCTTCTCAGGTTGCAGAATGATTTGTTTGGGTTTTTCTGGGAGTTGGGGTTTTTTTAAGTTTTTTCCCCACTCCTTTATTTTTCTTGCACTTAGTCACTGTCAAAGAACAGGGAAACAGTACACAGTTGTTCTTAAGGTTTGATGGCTTAAAGGCTTTATACTTGATTAAAAGTAAAACAAAATGCAAATACTTTCAAAGCTAGATTGAGGTGCTTGAAGAAGTGCAGATGGAGTTGCATGTCCCATACTGATACTTCAACATTCAAGTCAGTTCAGTCTCCATATTTTCTAATTATCCATTTGCACTGAAGTAAAATGATCTCTGCGTTTTATTTGAAAGGTGTTTCATAGGCAACATCTTTTCTAGCAGGATGCTTAAATATATTTGATGCTTAAATATATTTGTTCTTAAAAGTTCTACAGTTTTTTTTCCTGTTTTTATCCTCAGTGATAGACCTTTAGTTTTTGAACATTTTCCATGTGAATTCTGCTGCCTGACTTCCCTTCTGTTTGACAGCTTTCAGCCGTGCCTCACGCCAGGACTATGGTGCAGTGGATCCTGGGTTTACTATGAGGAGGAAAATGGAACATCTAAGGGAAGAAAGGGAACAAATCAGACAACTTCGCAGTGTGGGTACCGTCATGCACTGTATGGGTGCACTGCATTCAGTTTGCTCTGTACAATTTTAAACCTTCATTTTAAAGGCTTCCAAATTGCTGCAGTTGTACAAGAGCTTCCCTGGAATGGTATTTCTTCCTAAGGAATTTCACGTAACAGGCTACACTGGTACTTGTTTGGGTCCAGCCAAAATACCAACTGGGAATTAGTTGGGGTTGTTTCTAAAAAACAAAGTGAAATGAATTTTTTTCCTGAGGTTTTAAATTTCCCTAGGGCGACAATAAATCTGCTTGTCTTTGCTATTGTTTGACCTGAGATCTGAAGAAAGATGGTTATTGTTTTCTAGATGGCCAAATGCTTTTTGAGTGTAGAAAGTTGCTACAAATTTCAGAATCCTGAATGGGATCTACATTTCAGATTTACAGTAAATTGGTTTTTGTGTAGTTCTGTTTTCAAGGCATTTAGCAGTTAGAGTTAATTAAGTCACAGCTGCTCTGCTTTTCAGGGCAGTGCTGCTTTATGGTGTGACTTCTGTGAAGGGTGGCTTTTTTGTCTGGTTCACTTCCTGAGCAATAAAGTCTTGTTGTTGGGGTGGGAAAAATCATTGTTTGCCTTCTCTGTTTTGCAACATGAGAACAGGCCCACCCCACCTTAACTTTAATCTGTACAAAGAGCTTTTCCCACAGTTGTGTTCCTCTCTTTTTCTTCTCCTCCTTCTCATAAAAATCCTGTATGGTTTCAACAGACAGATTCTGCCCACTAAGCACCGATGACATACTCAGCTTCTGTCCTTCAGTTCTGTGCTTTCCTGTTATGAGCAGTGAGTTCCTTGTATGGGCTGGAGAGCCGTGTGTCCTGGTCACTGATGGCAGAATGTCTTTCTCAATGTATGTTGTTGTGTCATTTAAAAAAAAAAAAAACCAAAATAACATAAAGTACAAGAAAAACCCAACAATACAAACAAAAGGAACACAGGGCCTACAAGGAGAAAAGGATGTTTATACTGACTAAAGTGTAAATTTATTCTGTTTACTTCACTTCAGCATTAAAATGTTCCTTTTAAACATCTACATGCTTTAAAACACCCTGGATTTAAAATGAAAAACTAGCTAATGTTGAGAGTAACTTACTTATAGCCTTTTTCCTAGAATCTTGAATCCAGGCTGAAGGTAATTTTGCCAGATGACATTGGAGCAGCGTTGATGGATGGGGTGGTTCTTTGCCATTTAGCCAATCACATAAGGCCACGTTCTGTCGCCAGCATCCACGTCCCATCGCCAGCAGTGGTGAGGCCTAAATCATTTCTCTCATTTTTGGTGCACTGACATGAAAACAAGCTTTTGAATTTCAGTACTAAAACATTGTGACTCATGTTTACAGCATTAATTTGCTGCATTACTTATTTCAGGTTTTCTGGGAGAAGCATTAAACGAGACTCAGAAATTGAGTTTAAGAGCTATTTTCCTCATCCTGAGTCTTCATAGAATGTGTCTTGTGTTTTACTAACTGTAAATGAATTTACATCAGAAATATGCCTTCCTTCATGAATGTCTGATTAAGATTTAATATCCTGCCTTCACAGCCTAAACTCAGCATGGCAAAGTGCCGAAGAAATGTTGAAAACTTTCTTGATGCTTGTAAAAAACTGGGAGTTCCACAGGTACAGTAATTGTTCTATTGCTTTATTAATAACCACAGAAAATATCAGCAAATGCTGAGTTTGGGGTTTAGGGGAGCTTTATTTAGGGAGCAATAGTGATTATGGCACTGACCAGAGAACTTGAAGATCTGAAGAGAAATTCCATTTCAGGCTTATGTGGTGAACTTTATGGGGTTCTAGTCAGTTCTTAATAGTAAAAATAGCACTGACCTCCTTGTAGAATATATTGTAATCTAAACAAAGGAACAGACTTGGGAGGGTGATGTTTTATTACTTGAAAGTCTTGAGTTTAGCAGCTCACTTTGGCATGAATTCAGTCTGTCTAGGAAATATCCTGCATTTGCAGAACTCTGTAGCCTGAGTGGTTGGCTCTCTTTTTTAGCATGGCTGTAGTTGCCAGCCATTACTTGTGCTTCTGTTGCCCAAGTTTATCCTCTTACCTCCTTTTATGAGGGGGAAAAAACCTAAAAATTCAATCATTTCCTGCATATTATGAGACAGAAAATCCCTTGATCTTCTTCAGTGCAAGAAGAATATTAGTTGATAGATTTAGAAGCTGGTTTACTGCTCTGCCATAGTTTCTGTCTCATGTGGAGCCACAGGCCATTCATTCACAAGCTAGAGGTGCTGAGATTCACCTCGTGAATTACTGGTAGCACCAGCTGGCAGTTGGGAAGATTGTCCAGCTTGTGCTTTGATGACTTTCGTGGAGAATGGTTCATTATTGAGTCTATCAGCACTTCTGAGTTATCCCAAGGGAAAGATTATTATTAAGTTTGCAAAATGGGAAGGGAGAAGAATGCCACTGAGCCAGCAGCACCCACAAGCTTGTTTTTATTACTCTGTGTGGGTGCTGACAGCCTGGTTGGGGAGAAATTTTTAGGCATCAGGCAGCAGCAGAACCTGTGGGAAAGCAAGTCAGATAGACTTTCCCAGGCATTGCTCTGGAGGAGGACATTCCAAACAATTTCTAAGCTTGCACCTGCTGTTTTTGCAATTTGTTTACTTGCAAGGATGTTTACGAAGAGGCATTGTTCTGAATGACCAATCATGTCCAATTGTATCAGAACACTGTAATAAAAGGATGTGCCTTTAATAAACATTGCTCTATGCCCTCCAAGAAGATTGGAGCGAATCCTTATTTCAGCTGTCCCAAATATAATAACGATAACTCTGCTTATGAAAAGAAAGGCCTTTACTTTATGAATTTAGCAGTTTTTTATGTGTCTTCTGACATTGTCATAGTTTAACACTTTAAAGAGATCAGAACTATTACAAGTTTCTGCCCGTTCTCTTGCTGTGGAGAGCCACATGGTCTCCACAAGGCAAAGGTGTTTTCTCTGCAAGTGTCTTCCTGACGTGTGTGTGGCTTCAGAGAGTGTGTTTGTTACCCACCCTGGGGATCAAGGGGGTAACAAGGTGGTTAAATGTCCTGTGTTCTTTTGCAGGAGAGACTTTGCTTGCCTCATCACATTCTGGAGGAAAGGGGCCTGGTGAAGGTTGGCCTCACAGTTCAAGCTCTGCTTGAGTTGCCTGCATTGAAAGTATCTCAGCTTTCTTCCATGTGACGCGACTTCTTGGCAGCTAGACAGCTTCCATTTGCTCTGCTGATATGGATTGTTCTGGGGCACTTTAGCCTCCTACACGGGAACACCCAAGCCATCAGAAACTAAAATCTGTCTAGATGCTGTAGAGAGCCTTACTTTGGAGCTGTGTGTGAAAACCTTGGAGTCAGTTCACAGTTAAAAGAACATAACCATTCTTTTTTTTGGTTTTTTTTTTCTTGTGTAATTGGATGTACAAAGAGAATGTGGCAGCATCAGGTTCTCTTTATAGTTAAATTAAAAGCTGCCATTTAACATCTCAGTGTTAGAGTTAAATGCTGGATTTCTTTTTTTTTTACATTGAAAATATTGTTTGAATTACTTTTGAAAGTACAAAGCACACCCCCCGTCACTTTAATTTTTTGAGTCAATCACTTGATTTCAAGATAAGACAAAAATGTAGCAATGCTGTGATGGTAAAAATGTGAGCAACTGATCACTTGTAATCCCCTTTCACTCTTTGAAAGCTTAATATTTGCGTTCTTTGTTTTTTGCACTCCTGATTGTAAGTTACGCACTTCTAACATTGCCAGTATTGAGTCTGAGTGTCTGGTGATTACACACAACAGGATACAGTGAGAAAAGGACCCAGTTTATTGAGTTTTTCCAGTCTTCTAGGTTGGTGCCAAATATTTTTTTTCAGTTGTACTGTAGATTGTTTACCTGTGAAGTGCCTGTGTAATTGATAACTCTTAATAGTCTTAAACATTTTTGAAATTTCTTTGTTTAAAATAGATAAAATGGAAATTTTTTAACATTTTAATAGTTTTTTTGTAAAATCGGTATGTGAAGGTTTAAGTAATACTTCACATTTTTGATGTTGGGTGTTTTAAGTTTGTTGCACAATTTAATTGGTTATTTGTTGTCTAATAGAAGATACTGTAAATACTTTTTATTTATGATATTTAATTTGATAATACCTAATTACTTTTGGTTTAATGTATTGTTGGACAAAAACAAAGTTGTCTACTTTTCTTTGTTTGGGACAAACAAATACACATGGTGAATAAGACATGAGGACTAGTGATTCATACAGAGTAATTTAGGACATTTTGATAAAACTGCCAAAATCTCAGGTTTACGCTGTGATGTTCAGGATTTTGTGTAATTGCTCCTGATCTCACATTACATTTTTACAACAGGTATATCCATAATTTAGCTGGGAAGTATCAGTGTTTATCTTTTTCTTGTGTAATTTACACGAGCGTGGCATTAGCACACAGATCAGTTTGTACAAATGTCACTGTGCTGGGACGTGAGATCGACTGACAAATGGGAAAACAAAACATTTCCACGGTGGTGGTTTTCTGAAACTTCTGAGTTCATGTGTTTGTTTGTTTGCTTCTGCACAAATTCTTGGTGTTTTGAGAACACTTTGAAACCATACACAGTTGAGTTGTTCTCTAAAGAAGTTGCAAGTAATCTCATAATTTTGGTAGTAGATCTGTTTGTATTAGTTTGTTCTTCATGAATAGGTAGCTCAATTAAAAAAATGTTTTGACTGCCACAGATTTTCTATTTCAGGCTAAGTTATTTTCAGTTGAGGGATATGTTTGCCAAGCATGTGACAAGATTTGATTCTGTTCTTTCCAATTGATCAGGACCCCTTGTAAGATAATTCATAAAAGAATGAGGGAGGAGTATTGTCTGTTCCTTCTTCCTTAGTCCTTATAGGCAATAGCTGACAGGAAAAAAATAACTTTTTCTGATTACAAGTTTAAAAATACCATTTATTTTAAAATCCATTGAAATCAGTTAGTGTACATGTAATAGTTAAAATCCATTATTGTTCATATAGTGTTGTCTTAAAACACAGCTTATGGAGAGGCTGGTGTTTAAAATAATTTGCAAAGTCCTAGATATAAATCTTAGGTTAGATAAATATGTGTTTAAGGAAACTGGATTGCTTTGACATTTGAAATTACGTATTTCAAATCTATCTCTAATTGGTTCTTAATTTATTTTAACAACTTTAGTCTCTATTTTCATTAAAGGTACTGTCTGAAAAGTTACAATTCACTAAGCAAAATGCTTGCCTGCTACATTTAAAAATCCCTGCCCCCCAAAGAGGCAAAGATTTATTAATTCTTGTCTTTCATTTCACTGTTGTTGTACTACCAGAGCAAAGTTCTAGTTCAGTGTTAGCCATGGAAGTGCTAACTGTAAATTGTCATTTTCAGTCATCTGAAAACTGATCTCCACTGCTGTTTCATTGTCATATTGAAAAACATTTTCTGATCTTAAGGTGACTAATTTTATGAAGTTACATCACAGTGTAGACATTAAGAATTCCCTTGATGTAGTGTGGCAGCTGCTGACTTAGGGATTTTACAAGCTTCTAAGTTGAAAACTGGGTATGAAAGTTATGTACTCATTTTAAACTGAAAACTACGAAAACAACTTTTTTTTTTTTTTTCTTTTTTGGTACTCTGCAGTTCTTCCCTGCAGAGCTGCTAGCAACAGTCTTGCTTTGCCATTCCTTGGAAATTTTATGGCTGCCTTCTTGTTTAGGGGGAAGGATAATCATGATTCTTCCAAGGCTTCCCTTTTAGCATGACAAAGATTAAAGCTTTCAGGTACCCTTGGGAGCAGTCTGAGAAAAGATACACTGTGCTTAGATGGATCTTTTTCTCATCTCTGCTTTTAAAAATAATAATAATCATCTAAAGCCTTGCTAACATTGGCTTGTACCCATTGTGGTTTCCTTAAGAGCAATTTCAAAAATGATGCTAAAAATATTTGAATTTTAAGTTTTCATTTCCAAGTAGCCTGTGGAAATAGTTGTGTCTTCTCTGTACAAGAATTTCCATACTCTACCACTTCCTTCCTTTCCTTTTGACTCCCAGCATTTTACTTATTTTTGTTCATTCTCAGATCTAGTGCATTAATGTTGTTGGTTACTCTGGGTCACTTTACTCCCTTCCTCTTTAATGTTTTTAAGAAATTGTTCCAGTGGCTCTGGTGAGCTATTGTGATTCCAGAATCCCTGCTCCAAACATTTCCAGTGTTTGAGATACCCATTTTCCATTTTGTTTAGGATGTGATGCCATTGCATAGCACTTGATGCAGCTGATAGGGTAGTTAAAAACAGAGGCCTGCTCAGTTCTTGTTGCACTTGTTCCCTTTTCACTTACAACATGAAGAAAAGTCAACATTAAAAGCTTTAGAAAGGTGCATTAAGTTTTCCTAACAAACTTTGCAATAATGTGGCATGAACTGTAAATTACAGAGTGAATCAGCATAGTGGCAGGGCTTCTGGCGTTATGTATTTTGTCTGTGTTTTATGTCACTGGATGCAGTATGTCACACATGACTGATCTTTCACATGAGCAATAATGTCCCAGATATGGTGAGGTCTTAAAGCAGTGACAGTAAAATAATCCTGGTGAAGTGTGGTGTCTTTCCAGAGAGTATCTCAGAAATGCTTTACTGCTAATCCTGTGTGCTCACTGGAGCACTGCAGAAACCAGCCAGACTCCCTGCATCTGGAGGCCTTCCTAAATCTAACCAAAAACTATGAGCATAAAATAGGGAGGAAGAGATTTGAAACAATAAACTGACATGAATTATAAGTTTGTTTTTTTAAATACTAGTCTTTACTGAAGTCAAGGCATTTTTTTACCTTTGACTTCAATAGATTCTCACCTTTTTGATTTGTGGAACACCTGATTTGGAGACCATGGCAAACATGGCTTAAACTTGCTTGACACTAGCAAACTTCAGTGTCAGATTCTTGACTGAAATAGAGACCTCTGGTAAGTCCCATGTTGTAAAATGTTATGTGGATTAATTTAATAAATTTTTTCTGATAAGCCACACAGTGTTTAGATGGTAGGAAAACTTATATTGAAGTGAGATGGGAAGGTGTGTTACCTCAGCAAAATTGTAGGTGAGGACAGCTGTTAGGTTTTTACTGCACTAAAAACTTTATTTCAAATACCATATCATTTAGCGGCAGTCTCCTCAGATTTTGAGGCCAAATCCAAACAAAAATGAAGACATCTATTTTCACTAAAATGGAACTTTCGTGTGTTATGTTGGTACTGAAGAGAAGGACAAAGGTCTGGCACTTCTTCCTTTTGTTGAGTCCTTAAATGTTTGAAAGGCTGATTCCACTGATCTCAACTGAAAGCGACCTGTGGGAGTTTTGAGCCCTGCTGCAGATAGGAGATGTGGTTTGGTACTGGCAAATCAAATGTCATTTTCCCCTCACCAAGTCAGGCTGATTGTCTCTGGTTCTGTTAGAGGGTCTCTACTTGAAAAGCAAAAGCAAGTAAACACCCCAACACACACAAATTTGGAATTAAAAAAATGTCATTTAGCAGTGGGAAAGGCAAAGTAGAGTTCTCCAAGCAGAGAGTGCTCTGAGTTATTTCATGTTGAATCACTTCACCAGGAAATGCCTTCAGTCTTGATAAAGGAGGATGTGTTCTGCAGCTGAGGGATGAGGATCCTGAGCTTTCAGTAGAGCTTAGAAGAAGAATTTGCCGTCTTTGTGTTCCCAGAGCCCCTTTGGTTTGGACAGCTGTGACCCAGTGCTGCAGGAAGCGTGGCTGGTGGTGCAGAGAGCACTGGGCAGGGGCCACTTGTGATCCCCTGCCCTTGTGCCACAGGTCTGTGCAGGACAACTGACAGAAACTCCTCCTTGCTCTTAAAGAGATGCTGCAACCTGAGCAAAACCAAGTGATAATTTGAGAGTAATCAATAACAGATATTCACCAGTATTTAACTTTCACCAGCAGTGGGTGAGGTAGTGAGGCAGAGGAAGCTTTTGCTCTGGGAACTACAGACCTTTTCTGACTGAAAATGGCACAGTGGCTCTGAACTGCTGAGTGTGGCCCTCCTGCACTTCCAGGAGGGAATGCAAACACTTCCAGGAAGGAATACAAACAGTATTGCTGGCTTTGTTCCATGTGCAGCACACTGGGTCACGTGTAATTCATTTACAGGCAGAGGGAAAGGTGAACTGTGCTTAATGAGCAATGTTATGGTACAGGTTTGTTTTGTAAAATATGAAGATAAATATCTCTTTTCCTGTGTAGAAAACTTCTGCTGATGGTCACTGCTTCAGTAGAGAAGAGATGTGATTAATTGCATTTTAGTTTAAACTCGCTGCTGCACAAGAGCAGTTCTGGCTCTTGTGTTTTACATAATAAAATGCCCTCTGCTTTATTTGTCTCTATTTCACATAGTACAGTTTTGGCAACATGATCTTAAAATTGTGGTTATTTGAAGTGTTTGTTCCCTCATTGGGTTTCACCATTATCTTTTCAGCATGAGAGGCAAAGGGCAGCAAAATTGCTGCAAGCTACTTGGTCAGTTTCTAGGGAAGGAGCACCAGTTATCATGAAATGACATCTAATCAATCATTTTTAGTTCAAATTATATATAGCCAATTGCATTTTCAAAAAAGAATATTCAGAGTGTTTTTTACATTTTAGAATCCTAATCTTAAACCAAGCAAAACCCAAAAATATTTCCATGGCCACTCTAGTATCTTAGGAAATTCTAAAGGAAAAGAATAGCTCAGACTGACAGCAAATTTAATTGTTTTGGAAAAATTTTGATTTTGGCAGTGTTAAATTTGCAGTTGAACTTGATCCATTTAAAGACTTTTCCAGCCTAAATTAGTCTATGATTGTAAGGCTTCAGTGTGACCAGAATTTCCCTCCAGAGTTTTGTAACTCAGTTACTGCATGAAGTCAGTCATTTAAAGTAAATTCTTGGCACTAAGGAGGGTTTCCTCACTTCCTTCAAAGTTCCATGAAATAAGGCGAACATAACTTTTTTCCATCATAGTTTTGTGAAGGCACATTGTAAAACAGAATATCTGGAAATGCCACAAGGATACTTTTTATGCTTTGTTTCATTTTAACACGAGCGAACCAGTGAAATACTTCCAAAATGACTGTATTTGTGTAGAGTTGGGTGGTGCCATACCTGGCACAGGAACTTGCAGTGACTGTTCAGTATTAACACACGTCCTGAGGCTGTGCAGGACTGTGCTCCTCACGTGCAGCTGTTGCTGCAGCTGTGTTTGCTGAGGGGATGTGAAACCTGCATCATTCCTGCAGCCGTGGGAATTCCTGGCTGTGGCAGCAGCAGAAAGGCAAGGCTGAGATTCCCAGGGGGGAGCACAGTGAAAAAGGGTGGGTTGGTGGAATACACTGGGAGTCATGTGAATACTTTTTATTATTATGGAATGTCTAGAACGATGAAAATGTGGTTGCTTTTCGATCATCATTCAGTTGGTCTTCAGTTATTTTATTTTGTAACTTGTGGTTATAAAACTCAAAAGATGCAATGTAACCAAATGGCCAACATGTGAATGTGTGCAGGATGTGGCAAAAGTAGTTCTGAGGGCGCAGCAGGAGAGTGATCATTATAAATAGATGCTCAAATTGTGTATATACTTGCAAAATTTTTGATAGTGCATTTCAATTGATTTTGCATTTCATGTTCTTGTAAAGTGCATCTTTCATACTTTTGAAGATTGTCTACTTGTACTATACTGTATTAAGCCTTTTTCAGGATTTCCATTATTGCTGGAGCTTCCAACATTCATGTTTCTTTCGAAAAATGTTCTTACTGTTTTTTTTTTTTTTTGTAAATAGTGTTTTGTATTAAATTTGCATGGATGAAACCCACATTTCCAAAACCAGTGTACATACGCTGTGTATAAAATACAAACTGTTTCATAATTTTCATGTAGTCAAGTTATTCAATTTTATTTCATTTCAGTTTATATATTTGTAGTAAATAATGAGAATTTGTTGTATGTTCTCTCAAATGTCTGTGTTGTCATTTTGATAGATAAGTGACCTGCCTCATTATGTCAGGAAATACATCCTCTGACAGACAAAGGCAAGGCTGACTCCTGGTTCAGGGTAGTAGGACACATCCACATATGAAGTATTGTTGGGATTACCAGCAGTGGTGAGAATATATGAGGATCAAGATGCCCTCACTTGTAGCAATCTTTATACATTTACACACTTCCTGTGAAAATTACCCAATGTCTTCTTGTGTATAATTTGGAACAACATAGATTTTTGAGTCTTGCTAATGATAACCTTAAAGCAGCACAGAAATTCCTCCCAGCAGAGGGGATCTGCTTCCCTTCTGTTCCCTGTTCCCTCTGGCAGTAGCACAGATAATCTGGGTGGTTTGCAGTCATCAGTTGTTTGATCCAGCGTTAGGGAAAGAGAACTGCCAGGTTTTGGAGCTGTGGTCAGGTTGAGCACCCAGCTGCTCTTTGTTTTCTGATGAGGCACATTTGGGGTCTGTAAAGCAGAAACTGAGGAACACCATTCCAATGAAAGTGAACACCATTCCTTGACAAAAGCATCCCAGCAGCTGGACCTTTTTTTTTTGCAATTACCAATGAGGCGTTTATAGTTGAAATATTCTGTGAGTCTGTTGTTCACTTTTCAGCTCTGAAGAAAACTTTCCTCTTATGAAAAGGCTTTTTGGATGATCCAGGGCAATGACACCACATTCAGAAGCCTCTGTTCCAAGCTGAACTCCATGAAGTTCAGGTCTGAGGAGCAGCTAAAGGAGCTGGGGGGGCTCAGCCTGGAGAAAAGGAAGCTCAAGGGAACATTATCACTCTCACAGCTGCCTGACAGGAGGGTGGAGCCAGGTGGGAGTCAGTCTCTTCTCCCAGGTAACAAGTGACAGGATGAAACAGCCTTAAGTTGTGCCAGGGGAGGTATAGATAGAATATTAGGGAAAATCTTTTCTCTGAAAGGATGGCCAAGCATTGGACCAGGCTGCCAGGGCAGTGCTGGAATCGCCATACCTGGAAGTGGGCAAAAGCTGTGTGGATGTGGCACTGGGAAAAGGATTTAATGGTGAACTCAGTGGTAACTGGGCTAATGGCTGAACTCAGGAGTGCTTTCCAAGCTTAATTGTTACATGATTCTAAGGTGAAAATGAACTTTGTCCCTGCTGAGACCAAGACAATGACAAACTACCATTTTTATCTTCCATGAAACTGTCAGAGCTGAACTTCCTGCTCTTCAGCAGTCCAAAGACGTTTGTTGCTTTCTCTCCTAATCCATTTCCAAATATTTTTCTTCTCCACATTAGTGGAGGCTGAAATCCTTTTGCAGCTCGAGTGAGAAATACTGATACCTTCAGTGTAAATGTTAATTTGTGTTAATAAGCTTATGACATTCCAGATAGGTATAAATTCATGAGCTGATGCTGTGTTGTTCATCTGTTCCCCTCCCTTTTGATCTCCAAAATCTCCAGCTCTCAGAAGGAGAAGGTGGCAAAGCAACAGCCAACACTATTTCCTAGCAGAACCTTCCAAGTGCATGAACTTCTGAAGAATACTTAATAAAACAAACCCTCCCACACACCCTGTATTCTCCAGGCCCTAAGAAACAGAAGCAATAGAAAGCAGGATTATGTCTGTAAACTCTCAGGGGTATAATTTAGAGATAGATAAGTAGTTCTGATTTCAGTTCCAAATAATGTTTATGTGAAAGCTCTTCTCCGCAAACCTCTGGGTGATGTGTCTAGCTTGCACTTTTCACTGTGTACTGAAATAATCAGTGCATTCTGTCCTTTCTCCAGTTAGGACAGTGATCATTTTGTAATTTTTGGCTCAAGCAACATAAACTGCTGTTTCCCAGGAATATTAATTTAAATTATGGGTTTTTTTTTTTTCTGGTGAAATGATAGGGGAGTTCCCAGTTTTCTTCCTCCTGTATATGCAAACAGGATTATAAAAGAGAGGTAACAGACAGAACCCTCAGTGAATGAGCCACAATTTATTACTGTGTTATCGCCCTTCTGTGAGCAGTGCCATCAGTTTTTGTGTATTGCCTGTATGTGACATCCTTGAGCCTTATTTGAGTATTTGGGAACTTTGAAACTCCGCAATTTTTACTTTTGCTACTGGCTTAGAAACAGCTTAGTCACACAAACTGCTGCTGCTGCGTGCTCATCCTGATAACTTGCATTGACATTTTATTCAAAGTGCTTTCATTGCAAATTCAGGAGTTGTGTTTGATGCATAAATTGAAATGACAAACATTTTATTTAGGAAAAATACTTGATTCTTTCAGGATTTATGTGCCCCCAAACTGGGGTACATTCCTTTTTTTTTTTTTTTCTTTTTGGCTATATTATTTGGCTTTTCTGATATCAACAAATTGCAAGGAGCTTTGTTTTGACTAAAAGCAAACTCAGAATTGCTATAATGTGCTTAGAAGACATCTATAAAACAGAGCAGATCTTATCACTTCTGTTCCCACAGGTACAGATGGGGAAAGAAACCTCTCCACCATCTGGCTTTTCTCACTTGGACTTTCACAAAAACCAAGAAAGCCTTATGTGCAGAAGGGTAAATTTAGTTTCTGTAAATACAAATTTTTAAAACTAAATTTATTTAAAATACAGTCTTTTTAAAAACCACAACAAATTCATGTCTAAATTGACAGTTTACTCAACAATGGTAAAAACATGAGGTCTTTTTCACTTTCTGACAGATTGCATCTGCTTGACAACATTGCAACTTGAATTAATCCTGTGTTCCCTCATGAGCTCAGGTTGTGCTCTGCCTGCAGAGAGTGAAGCCCCTTTATTTTGGCCAGAGAACTGCTCCTGCACTCTGATCCCCAGAGCTGCAGAGTATTCTGCTGTTTGCCACTTTTGCAGCTTGTTTATACAAATAAACACTTGATGGCACTGAAGCTGTTACCCTTCCACGCCTGTAAACATGAAAAATCCAAGCAAAGGACGTGGCACTTAGCACATCTGGGTGGTGCTCAAGGCTGCCTGAAGGAGTTTCAGCTCCCTGTGAGCTTCCAGCAGTGCCACTGAGCCTTGGCATCCCTCCACCCCCTCACAAACCAGGTGAGCTCCACACCTGCCTCACCTACAGGGCTGAAACACTCTGGCTCTGCTTTGATTTTAAACCAGCTGCTCACCTGTTGGTGTGCTGGTCCCTTCCCTTCCAGGAGGGTGGGATAGAGCATCTCCTGCAGCCCCTCCCAGCCTGGCTCTGATCTGCAGTGCCCTGCCCTGCCCCAGGCAGTCCTTGTTGGCCAGCAGGCTTTAGACACCTGCAGGTGTGTGACAAATCCCACAACCTTTTTAGGATAAACGGCTGGAGAGCACACAGGCACTCCTGTCAGCTGGCACAACAGAGGGTGGGATGCTTCTTCACGAGCAAGAGCATCCTGTGCTCTGATATTTTCAAAATGAGCAGCATGAAATGTATCTCAGTTGCTGGTTGGTGCGCTGAGATTCTGAGGGACCACAGGAGGGATCCAAAGGCATTTTTACCCTGCCCCACGCTGCACTCTTTAGTTGGGCTCACAGTTCTGAGAGGACAGTTCTTGCACTGTGGAGCCATGAAAAGCACCCACAAGAAGTGCTGCTGCAGAGGAGAAATTTTTTAGACAGTGTAGGAGACAAACTGCAAGTCAAAATAAGGCATTTGAAGTCAGGCTGTGAAAAGTGATTAAGGCTGAGGAGTTTATTTACTTGCCTCCCGCCCAACAGGAGGAACACAGTGGTTAATTTATGCTCTGCTGACTGTTCCTTCTCACAGGGGATGGATTTCTGACCTCTGATGAATGTTTCCTGTGTCAGACATTCTCAGAAATAAAACCTACAAGTATAGGAACATTTGTTTAATGCTTGATGCTCCCAAACTGGGGAATAGGAAACCGATGGGGGACAGATGCTGTGGAGTGGAAGATAAGCCAAGGCTGTGGCTCATTAGCTTCAAGTGCAGCAATGTCCCTTTTGTTCTGGGCAGTGCCCTCCCTCTCCCTTGTCCTCTCCTCTCCTCAGCACACTCACAGCCAGCACAGGGTGCCCAGTGCTCACCCCTGTGCCCAGGACAGGGCAGGGTGGGCACCAGGCTGAGCTGGCAGCTCCTGCCCCCCTTTGCCCCCTGCAATCCCGGCCTGTGGAATTAAAGGTGATGCCCTGGAGCAGCGAAGCTGTAACCACTTCAGTGCCTGAATGTCTGTGGAGACTTTCCCTGCTTATCCTTTTCCTGCCATTATATGGGTTTATTTGCATCTATTTTGGGATGTAATGAGCCGTATCATTTGTTTTGGGCTGAGCCAGTGCGTGGAGCAGGGAGTTCAGGCCTTCAGGGGCTTAGAGTGCAGCAGGACTTCCCAAAGGAAGCATCACAGGGTGCCTCTGCTCCCATGGCATCTTCCCAGGGGCTTTCTGCAGAGACAGGAGGGGTAGGACTGGTAGATGCTTCAGAAGAAGGCAACTCTTCAAGTTTCAAGGCCAGTAGTTGGGTTAAAAACTGCTCAGTCACCTCGTGGGGAATTAAGGAGAGCACGACTCAATTTTAGAAGAGTGCAGATTGCTGCACCCACAGGGTTAAGGAATGTCTTTGACAAAGCAGGCAAAGTGCTGAGATCCTTTCATTAAAATAAACATTTTTCTTTTCTCTATTAAGACAAATCTTCCCCCATCAGCTAAAATCCACCTTGTAAGTGGCAGCTGATTAATACATTGATGAAAGATTTATTCGTATATTTCTGAAAGCCTGTTGAAATATTTGTTTTTCCTGTTGTAAATCTTTTCAGTAGTGTTACTCAAATCCACAAAGTCATCTCTAAGGCAGGGCAAGCCCCAAGAACAGACAGTGAAAGTCAGAAAAGGGAACAACTAGGAATTAACAGGATGATCTTTGGCCTTAATCCAGCACACCCACAAGAGCCTGTGCCCGTGGGACCTCTGTATTTCTCAAGCATTACATGTCAGATATTACTAGGTGTAAGCCAGTATTTTTGTTGGCAAAAGCAGACTTTAAACTGTTTGAGCCCTGTCTTCAAGGTGAAACTGGAGAACTCATTCTTCCTTACCAGCACCTGGATCTGCCCCTAAACCATCCCAGCCTGGGTTTGGTTTTGTGAGTGTTGACTCACAGCAGAGATGTCAATCCTTAGATTCCTTTAACCCAACATGAAGTGCAGTGGTGTCCTGGTTTAGGGCAGCTTAAAGGCACAGAACATATCCAACAAACAGAACAGATGATTTGGGGTACAAGCATCTCAAAGTCACCCCAGGACAAGTGGTTAGTGCAAATGCTGCTTGGTGAACTTCTCTGAAAGGAAAACCCAACACAGCCTCTATTGAAAAGGATCCTCAGGACACTTGGGAATGGCCCTCTCAGGGCTCTGGCTTTGGAAATATTCTGTGCTTTTGTAGAGGTTTGAACAGTTCAGGTCTGGTCACAATGACCCAAGTCCTTATAAGTACTATAAATTGTTGGTAAATCATCTGGAAAAAACATCTGGCCCCACATCCCAGGGACAGCTCTGGCCAGAACGGGTCTCTCCCAGCAGCCAAGGGCAGGGACAGCTCACCCTTCCAGGCACAGCTGAGTAGGATGAGCCACACCATCCCCTGGAGAGGGTCTGGGTGTCCCACCCTTGCCCTCCTGCAGGCCACAGCCCTGCAGCAGCTGCTGGAGCTGCATCCTGCCAGCAATGCATCCTGCCAGAGCACAGAGCAACTCAGCAGCTCAGCCACCCCCTGGATTACTCCTGCTCTGCTTCCCTTCCCACTGCTCCCCGATGTGTGCCTGCCCCTGGGCTCTACAGGGATTTCAGCGCCACCAGAAGAGCTCCCCTTTCCCCTAATTGTATTTCCTAATAGAATTTCCTGCTGCAGAACAAACCTTTGTAAGAGCATCCACATCTGGTGAGATCAAACCTCTTCCCGATGAGAGGAATGACAGATTTGTCTTTACAAACAAGCTGTGGCTCTGCTGGGAGATAAAACTAGCACTGAGAGAAAAGAGAAACAATGGGAAGGATTCCACTGATTGATGAATGGAAAAGAAGGTATTTGCCTTTACAAACAAACTGTGAGTTTGCTGATAAATGAAATTGGATATTGAAAGATGAAAGAAACAATGGGGAAAACCCATAAATTCTGTAAGAATTAAAAATTAAAAGAGGGGCGTAATACATTAAAGAGGAATCTTAGGTACTAGGCACTCTGGGAAGTCTGTACCTCTCAAGTACCTCAGCCAGTGGGGAAAGAGAGAGGGAAATGCAGCTGGGAAATCAGGATAAACAGGAGGCTGCATCCTCCAAAAATTAGAGAGACACCAGGGGAAATGCCCCATGGCCTCTCCCTTTATTCAAATAAAGTAAAAGGAGTCCTCTGTCTCCTTTTTGGACATAAACCTCTGGCATTTGTGGATTAATTTTCCTAACACTGATTTCAGCGGCCGGTCAGTGCTGGGAAGACCAACCAGCTGTGCCTTGGAGAGCAGTCCTGTGAGCACATCCTTCAGCACAGAGATTTCCAGCTGCAGAGCCAGTGTCCTCCTCAGGACGTGCAGTCTGAGCTCTCAGGGAATCAGCTGGATCCCACCATGGTCACGTCTGCCTGGAGCTGCTTGAGGCAGTTTTTGCCATCTGAGAGTTGGAAAGTTGCTGTCTGAAAGCTGCAGTCATCAGGTCAGGACCTTGCTCAAAGCATATCTCACAGGAAATAACAGTGGAGCAAGGTTTTTCTTTGGTGAAGGAGCCCCATCCAATTTGAATAGACCCACGGAGAAAATTTCTCATTGGATGAAAAGTGTTTTGCTCTCTGACACTTTGTTTTTTGGGGGTTTTCCCCATAAATGAAGAAGTCCAGTGGTCATCTGCCTGGGACACCTGTGCCCAGCTGAGATGCTGATGTTAGTGCAGGGTGTGCAGAGCTGCAGCAGCCAGCACAGCACAGGTGACAGGAGCTGGGAGAGCTGTGACCTCAGGCACAGCCAGAATTGCCAAGGCTGTCCCTTGCTGGACGCAGAGCCCACAGACCCTCCCTGCTGGGCTCTGCCTGGGGCACTGTCCCTCCATGTCCAGGCAAGGCTCTTCAGGTCACACCAACCAAGGTTTTCCCAACCTGTTGGAGTCCAGGGCACGGGGAAAATCCCTGGAGCTGCCCTGGGGGGGTCTGAGACTCCGGCTGGGACCCCAGGAAAGCATTGCCTCTGGCCTTAGTCCATGGGAAAAACTCCCAACACTTAGGGATGAATTAAAAACAACAAAGGTTTGAAATAAATAGTAGTTAGTTTGTCACAAGGTGAAAATTTGTAGTTTTGGGTTTTTAGAATGGAGGTAGATGAGAGCAAGATGGAGAATTTTGGGCGGTGTCTCATCTTCTTCTTCTCCCTCTCCTCCATCTTCTGCTGTGACCTGGTACAGAGATATTGGTAGAAAGGATTTGATGTAGAAATTACGTGTCTAGGATAATGATCATTGGTATAAAACTGTAAATATAGTACTTTTAATTGGACTAGAGACCTATAAAAGACCTTGAATTTCCTGCCTGGGGTTCTTGCCAGTGTGGTCTTTCAGCATGTTAAGCCTGGCTCTTGGCAGCATGCAGACCTTGAGATAAGAAACTGAATAAACCACTTTGAAGACCGAAGCTGCAAGTTCCACTCATTATTTCAAACCTTGGCACAGGACTTTCGTGGGGAAAAAAAAATATCTCTAATTAGGGGGTTCCTAAAAGAGAGAAATTCCCACACCAATGAAATTGCATCCTGTGGAGGGGAAGTCCCTCACACAGCCTCACACAGCCCACACGTGCAGGCAGCTCTGCTGCAGGGAGGGATGCTCAGCCTGACGTGTGAGCACTGGGTGCTGCCCCATTTCTGCATCCTACACACAGAACACTTCCAGCCTGCCTGGCCAGATGCAGCTGATCAAAGCTCACTCTCTAGAAACAGGAACAGATCCAGGATTTTTTTTTTTTTTTCCCCCCCCTC
>VYXD01007322.1:51328-96924 GCA_013397195.1 Hylia prasina
TTCTTCTTCTTTCTTCTTCTTCTTTCTTCTTCTGCTCCATTTTCTGCTGTGACAGTGGCACAGAGACATTGGTAGAATGGGTTTGATACAGAAATTGTGTGTTTAGAATGGTAGTGATTATTAGCACAAAACTGTGAATATAGTACCTTTTAAGAGTTAATTGGACTAGAGATCTTTAAAAGACCTTGGAATCTTCCATGCTGTGACTTGTTGAGCTGTTTTCCAGCACGTTAATCCAGGTGTTGGCAGTGTGCAGAACTTGAGACAAGAAATGGAATAAACGTCTCTAAAGAACGAAGCTGCAAGTTCTGCTCATCTTCTTAACCCTGGTACAGGACTTTGTGAGGAAAGAAAAAAGAAAAAACCTTTTCTTTCCTTTGTGAGGAAAGAAAAAACCCCTAAGCAGGGGCTCCAAGACTGGCAGGGGGAGGAACAGAGCAGGAGGAGCAGGTGGCAGCAAATGGCACAGGGAGGGGAAGGGAAAAACACCTGGAGTTGCCAAAGGGAGCAATGGAGCAGCAGGCACTGCCCAGCACAGAGCTGCACTCCCTGCTCCTTCCCAGGTGCTCCAGTGCTGCTGGATGTCTGGTGGAGCCCTGTTGCTGCAAATCCCAAACATGCATTTTTTTTTTCCAACCTAATTTTCTCAGGAACTGGCCCAGTTCTAGTGTTTGGGAACTGGCATTCCTCTCTACTAGCAAATGTTTCTTATTTGTTTCAAACAACGTGTCCAGTGTGACCTTTTCTGCCTAAGCAGCTTGCACAATGGGAATACATGAATGCTAAATTCTAATCTTGCATAACTCTGAAAGCAGGGACATACATTTACCAGCAGCAAGGGACTTTCCCCCCCATCCTTTGCAGGAAGTAAGAAGGAAAAGGCAGCAGTGTGCAATTTCAGTGAAGGGACAACTCACCCATAACTCCCTTACCCCCAAAATTCCCAGGTGGCAGTGCTAGCACCACACAATTCTGCATGTCCACTCACACGCACACAGAGGAATGGAGAGGACAGCTGGCAGCTGGAAAGGGACCTGATCCTGCCTTTGCTGCTCCAAAACATTCCCATCAATGACATCTGGGAAGTGACAACTCATTCAGAGCCTCCAACCCAACAGGGATACCATAACTCTTGTACAGGTGCTTGGAGGAGACTTCTCTGGCTAGAAAGAAGCACTCCTGCAGTCCCTGATGCCATTCCTCATGCTCTTTGTATGCCTGAACCCTTTCTCAAGATGCCTAAATCTGGCCAAGGGAAGAGCCTGAGCCACAGCCCGTTGCTTGTCAGGGCATGTGCACCACTGATGCCTTGGGAAGGCTGGGCTGGAACAGAGACTGCACAGAGCTGGAGAAAAAAGCAGAGATTTATTGAAAGGCCTTTAGGATACACCTTGGGCAGGACAAGAGCCTGGCCAGGGCTACACCCAACGTGGACCCAAAATGGTCACAAAATGGACAAATGGTCACCAAGTCTCACACTTTGATCAGTTTGGGTCCATTTGCACATTGGGGTTTAATTGTCCCATTCCAGCTCCAGGCTGTGAGGTCCCATCCTGCTTGTCCCTCCCTCCAGCCACCCTTGTTTGTGCTGTTGGGCTGAAAGTTGTCCTTGGTGTGCAGCAGGAACAGGATTTGTTTTGTGTCCCTGCTCTGTGCAGAGCTGAGTGACACTGACTGTGAGCTCAGAGCTGCACCCCTGGGCAGCACAGAGTCTGAAATACATGGAAGATAAAACTTAAGGCATCACCACAGCTCTGCTCTTCCCAAAACATCCCTGTTGTCCCTCCTGGAGGGGACTGACTGCACTCAGCTCCCTCCAGCTCACGAGGCCATGACTGAGGCCAGGACCTTGAATGATCCTTAGCAGATCAGCAGGAGCCATCAGATGCTTTTTTCAGCAAGGTGTATTTGGCAATAGATTTCTCACCTGGGATAAACCAGGTGTGGCTCAAGCACCTGCTCCTTGCAGAGCGCCCCAGGCTGGGGCAAGGGAGGGCCCGCAGGAAAGGAGGGTGAAGTGAAGGGTGACAGGCAAAGCTGTACAAAGCTGTGGCTGAATGTCTGGCCACAGCAGAGGGACAAGGAGAGTGTCACCACCTCCAGCAGACAGCCTGCACTGATTCTGCTGCTTGGTTTTCATCCTTAATGAATCACTTCAAGATTTCAAACATGCCTTTGACCCACTTGAGCACATAACAGCAACAATTAACACCAGCACCTCGTAAATCCCAGCAGTGTTCCCTCTGGTGCTTAGGAAAGCCTCTGGCTGGGTGGCCAATGCCATTACATTGAAATGGAACATCTGATCCCTGGGGAGAGCAGAGAGGAGTCTTTAAAAACCACAACATTTCTGTGAAACACGAAGCTTTGAGCCACGAAGCTGCTGAGGAGCCCCACACTCCAGAGATACACTCTGGGCTCCCACACAGCCAGAGGTCCAGGAAAGAGCACTTCGATGGTTTCAAACCTCTCCATGAAAGCATTTGTTTATTTTTGCTTGCCTTGTGAAATCATATGAATATATTCAAATATCTGTGCTGGAAATGGAAAGAGGCTTTCCATGCTAGCCTGTGCTAGCACTGTGCACACACAGTGCTTGGATGCTGCTGCTCTCCAGCTCCCAGTTAGAGCTGCTGCTTCTCCTTCTCACTGCATCCTCGGACCTTTCTGAAACACAGTCTCACTGCCTACAGCCAGGTTTGTACTGACAGTAGCTTTATCCTGGGTTTGATAGGTTAAAGGAGTAATTCCTGTGATTTCTTCTGCCTACATGCTCTCGCTTCACAGAGAAACAGAAAAATTGCTGCTATTGCTGTAATAATAATACTTATGTAATAACTGTACTTATGTGATTACAAGTGTTACAGTTGTAACAATTATGTGATGGACTGGGGGGATTTGATATTAATTTCAATAGAAAATTTGCTGTTTAAATTGTGCATTTTTAGATGCTCCTATGTGTTGCCAGCTCGAATTTCTGGTTCATTTTAAACAAATACAGATACCCTGGCCAGCACCACCTGTCTCCTCCTCTGGCTCCCCTGAGCCACTTCTTCCAGTGATGGGGGTTTT
This sequence comes from Hylia prasina, assembly GCA_013397195.1. Taxonomy (NCBI): domain Eukaryota; kingdom Metazoa; phylum Chordata; class Aves; order Passeriformes; family Sylviidae; genus Hylia; species Hylia prasina. The sequence goes on from VYXD01007322.1 coordinate 54,401, forward strand.
TGTTGGCTCCAGATTTCTACAGATCCCTCTCACTTGAAATTTTGTTCAGCAGAGCCCCAGTTCCACGTTGCTGCATGGCAGCTGTGGGTGCCAAGGAGGAAACAGCTGTGCCAGAGTCTGACCTGGGATTTCACCTGCTTAAGCCAGGCTTGTGTGGGCAATATAAAGTGAGTTTGTTTTCTGAATAGATCTCAGGGATAAATTGCATGCTCAACACTGAGGTTGCCAAGTTCTTACTCAAGTGGAGCTCAAGCAATGTCCTCAGGGTTCCAGGAAGATTAATGTCTATATCTATACCTATTTATATAGCTAGGTCTGTATCTACAGCTAATCTATACCTCTCTCTCGTCCTCCATCCCTATCTAATCTATACCCACACCTGTATCTACATGAAAAACCTAAAGCCCTGTCAGAATCCATGTGCTTTCTGGCACAGGGAAGCATGGAGTGTCCGTGGGCAGTCATTCCTACCCACCTTCAGCAGGAATTCTGAAGGAAGGAGCATTCCCCTCCCTGGAAACTCTGCTCCCCTCCCTCCCCGTCCCCATCTTCCCTCCAGCAGACTTGCACAGGAATAGAAATTTGTCCCCTTCCAATATTGCCATGACAACTAAGGAGAATTCTCACAAGCATTCCTACCAAGTCCTGAAACAGCAAAGGCAAAAGGTGGGGATAGTTGCACGAGGTGTGTCTGTATATTGGAGAAGGCAAGGCTCAGGCATTATGTGTTGGATTATCTCTTTTTCTGACCCAGAGATGGGGCAACTGAGAGAGGTTTTAAAAAGCTTTTATTCCATTTTCTGTTTCATGTGAAGGGTGAGACAATACAGGTGTTATAATTTCACACCATCACAATCAGAAGCCAAGTATTTCCTAATTACAACACATTTTAAGTGTTTTTTGACCGATCAGCTTTTGCCACACAATGCTGCTGATGCCTTAAAGCCAATTATCTAAAATTACCCCTCATGGGTCCTACTACAATGCATCTTTCATGGTTCTGTTTCTCCAGGGTATTTGGTCTGTTTGCAAGGGCATCATTTGAAACTTGTTTCCAGTTCCATTTCTCCCTCAACAATGCCTGTCCTATTCCATGGCATTTCTAAGTCAGCATTTCTTATCTCAGAGTTTGCACACAGATGCACAAGACTCTGTGAGCCTTCTGTCAGGCTTTGGGAATTCTCTACAAACCCATTTCCCACAATTCTGTTTTCTTTTCTTTTTTTTTTTTTTTTAATGCAAGTATCATTATCTGATTATTTGAATAGTGCTTTAGAACGCGTTTTAAACTGCATTTTAAACAACAACTGCATTTTAAACTGCCACTTCCTGTGGCAGGGGATTGAATCACTTTCCACAGAAAATGTGAGACAGAGGGCTGGTGATGGAAGTACTGACACACTTCTGGAGGGTGTACTCTGCTCTCCAGAAAGGATTTCAAATGTTTGGCTGTCACCAAAGGAGAAGTCCTCTGGGAAATGATTAATCAGCCCTGCTAAACAAACAAAGCCAGGCTCAGTGTCAGTGCTGAGCCTGCAGAGGGAATTCCAGGGTGATGCTGAAGCCTTTGAACTGTGCTGTGTCTCCACAGCCCCTCTCAGCCCTGCTGCAGCTCTGCTCTCCTGACCAACCCGTGGAACCCTGACTCTGATGGCTCCCTGCAGGCTCCCCCTGCTCCCCGTGGCTCTGCTCTGGGGCTGGCTGCTGCCCTCCTCCTCCTCCTCCCCCAGCACAGGTAAAGCCAGCCTGCCCTTGTGTGGCTGCTTTGGGTTCTCCTGGGCCCTTTGGGGGGCTTGTCCTGCAGCCAGAGCTTTTCTCCTCTGTGTGTGCATTGCTGTGTGAGTGGCTGGTTGATAAACCTGTCTACAGTGTGTTCAGTGGCTATTTCTCTGAGTGAGTTTGAAAGGAGAAGAGGATTGCCTTTGGTGCACAGCAAATCTGTTTGACAGAGAGTTATCAGATATAAACCCTGCTCATCAGTGCTCCTGAGCATGGTCCCAGACAGACAGAGTGTGCTGGGTCTAAGAAACACCAGGCTCGTTTGTGCTTGGAGAGCAATGCTTCCAAGAGAATACTGCTCTGCAAGCTGTCATTCATGGCAATGGCACTTCAAGCCCTCGAGCACCTCTTGGCACTGCACCTGCTGGCTCTTTTGGCACCTGGCAGCTGCCACCTTGCACCCAGAGGGATGGGGAGCAGGTCTGGCCCTCCCTGGGGGAAGCAGGGCATGGTGCAGAGGTGAGGACGCGCCCAGGAGGCCACTGAGAGACTGCCTGTCCTGTTCCTGCTGCCTTTCGCACGGGCTCCAGGGAACACAGATGTCACCTCCACCTCCCTGAGCAGCACAGGGAGGTGCCTGCAGAGGGGACAGGCTGCCCTTTTCCCCCTGGCAAGACAGGTGGGGAATTGCAACCCGCTGCTTGCAGCATCTCAGAGGGCACGGCGTGGGCAGGGTGGTGGGAACAGCTGGGGACAGGCAGGGGTTTGTCACCAAAGCAGTGATGCTGGGGCTGGGCAGCCAGGAGGGGTGGCTGTGAGGGCAGTCCCACAGCCAGCTCAGCGCCAACTGACTCACCACCACAAACATCAGGGGGAGAAGCTGTTAGTTTGGGTTTTTTTTTTCCCCCAAGAAACATCCAGGAGCAGCTTTCCTTCAGGGCTGCATGATGGAATGGAGCATTTCCAGTGCTGTGTTCTGTGTGAGTGAGGCTGGTCATGTATTGTTGTGAAAATGAGAAACTGCAAGAGGCAGTGCTGACATTTAAAAAACAATCAAATCCCAGAATGCAAGCAACATCCCAAAGAGAAGCTTTTCTCTTCCTTCTGAAATCCAGTCAAAATTTATTTTGCAAGAATTGCTGTTTACAATTACAATTGTTTTGGAAAAAATACTTGTTTTGCTCAAGCTCGTAATGTAAATAAATTTCAGAGCATTCTCCTATCCGGTCAGAAATTCCAGTTCTGACTGATCTAATCCTCTCCTGACAGCTTATCATGACAAAGGCTAGCAGCTTTTTGCTTCCTTGTTTGCACTCCTGTGAGGCTCAGCATTTCTGCACTCAGGAGGAGCCTCCCAGGCTCCCAAGTGCTGGCTCCAGTATCATCCTAAATACATCTCCTACCTCACCATCTAATGCAGTAAAAAATCTCCCATGGAGCTCCATGTACTGGGAAAAGTGGGATTTTCAAACTGCTGCCTGGAGTGTGTTTTATTTGGGAAAATTTCTGCAGAAGAAACAAATCCTCCAGCAATGTACCCAGCAAGCTTTCCAGGGAGCACATTAAAGCTGGATTTATGTAACTGAAAAATATCCTTATGGTCTGCTTTCACAATGGATTTATTAAAAGAATAAAAGAAAAAAATGGTGTAAATCCTGATAAAGACATGAAAAAGGTGTTATAGAAGCCAGTGATCTGGAGGCCAGGTTCAGAGGGAGAATGGTGGTAATTCTGGACTGACACTGCCAGGACATGGGCTCCAAATTCCTCTGAAATAAAGTGTATTGATGCAGTCGGACACGAAATGATCACACAGAGACCTGGAATCTTTTGAGATGCAGCACTGAGCCGAAAAAGAGGCCTTTGTTTATTAATTTCTAAATATATACTTTTATCAAGGTGACAATGGATTGGAAGGTGAAATTCCCACCTCTCAACCACATTGGTCAATCAGACTATCAATCACATTCTCCTCTCATTTGAAGGAATGCAAACACTAGCCATATTTACAAAAAACAATTCTTTGTTTATGTTAAAAGGCATGGGAAAGTGAGAAACTCTGACTCCAATATGAAACATCAGAAGGCTAAGAAAATTCTGGGTGACAGTGTATCATGCAATGAATATGTAGAAAATAAATGGATAATCTTATTTCTAGATGGTGGAGAAAAAAGACCTTAAATGTTGACAAAAATTGGCTTTGTTTCAGCTATTAAAACTGAGCAGCCAAACAGGTTTTGTCATGTGAATGACAACTCCATATAGAGCTGAACCTTTAGGACATGTCTTGGTATGGAATTCAGCCACACTTCCTTATTTATTGACATATATCAGCACCTTAAAATACCTTTATAAAAGCCAGATCAACTGTAAAGGCACATTTTTGTGTAGCTGATAGATGTCCAAAATAAGGATTATTCCAATTGTTTTTGCCACTTTCTTCTGGGTCCCGTCCCCCCCAATAATCTTTAATATACTTGAAAGGAACATTAAAAGCAATATGGGTGATTTGTGTCTATTATGTTAAAGGAATATAAATCCCCCTGACAGCACACTTTTATCTGTCATCCTGTGTATGTGCTGAACACAATCTGTGCAGAGGTAAGTGTCCTGAAGGTTGGTAAATATCAGGGGTTGGAGGCAAGCAAATACAGGACATGAAAGGTCATCCCAGGACAGCAGTTTTGCTTAAAACACCTTGAAAAAAGTGTCCAAAAGTGGCATTTCTGTGCCTTTTCAATGATCCTTTGTCATTCTTAGGGCAGGCACGACACAGTGACATGGTAAAATCTTCAGAAGGCTCCTTCATTATGGCCTCATGCTGTCTTTTATACAGTTTTTACAAACCTTGAGGGCGACTTCTAATTGGTTAACAGCTTTCTTGTTAATTATTCTATTGGTTAGTAAAAAGTATTTTACTTGCCCATCAAATCTATCTGTTCTCTGATTTTTTTACATATTTCCTTTACTGATTCTCACGGGACAAATCCCTTGTTATTACAGGTACATTTGTTTTTCACCCTCAGAATAGATTGTTGTGTTAAAGGAACTCCTCATTCTCAAAACAGCTTCACATGGGAACTTACAGATTGCTTGTTAGCAGCACTTGGAAGAAATGACAGGCCAGCTTTTTACCCCATTCCTACAACCCTTGAGTGCTTTCTCTGGTTTTGGGGGGTGGGCAGGAGCAGAACTTGTTTGTTGAGAAGAGGGGGAAGCTCTTCCCTCCACACCTAGACCAGATCAGGGCATCTTACCGAGTTTCATGACTGCTTTGGGTTTATTTTCTTCACTCTGACACTCTGTTTTACCCTCTGCTTTGTTTCTGGTGCAGTTGGTCCCCCACGAGACCTCCAGATCACTGACCCTGGGCTCCTGGGCTCTCTGGATGTGGAGTGGAAGCCCCCACCCCACGCCCAAACCTTCAACGAGTGCACAGTGAAATACAAGTTCGAGTATCGCAGCACCGGGGACACGGACTGGAAGGTCGGGCAAATAAATTAATTAATCCATTAATTAACCCTCCCAAAGCAGGGCTATTGTTCTGCCTTTATATCTGGACAGGCTCGTGTTTGCATTTCAAGGAGGAGTGGAGCCAAAGGCGTTCCAGTTCTCCATGAAAAACCAGGCTGGTTTGAATGGGAATGTGTTTTGAAAGGTCACAGCAGCAGCAGCAGCAGCCAGGGAAGGGGTTCCTTCTGTCACAGGGCTGGGTATTTACTGCCCCAAATAAGTCAATAACATTCCTCATTGTAAAAGGAAAAAAAAATTACCCTTTTCTAAAGCATCTTCATGGGGCTTGAACCGAAACAACAAGTCCTTAGGGATGCAGAGTGGTGAACAAATAAAAGTTAAATTTCATTAATTATCCTAATGCTCTGAAATTCCCTCTATCCAGAAGCGTGTTCCTAATTACCATTTACTTCTCTCTTTTGGATGTGGTTGACTCTAGCTCAGGTCTCTGATAGAACTGTCAGTCATCTCTCAGTGATGTGTAGCAGTAGCAGGCACAGCACAGGAAGGGATGCTGGAGTACATTTTGTGAGTGCTTACAAGATGAAAGCTGCTTCAGGCTTAGGAAGGAAAATGGAATGGGGAGAGGAGAAACCCAGCAGTGGGGGCTGTTTGGTTGGCACAAACTACTGAGGAGCACATGAAAAACATGCTGAGGATCTTCCTCAACAACCTAAAATACAGATTGAAATCCTGAAAGAAAAAGGGATATTTTTTTTTTTGCACAGTCCTAAGGCAGGAGGTCCAGAGGGCTTGCCAGGAAGAGAGAAGGAGCAATCACTGAGGCTAGCAGTGCTGTGGAGCCCAGCTCCTGGCTGGAACAGGTCACCTGCTCCACCTGCCTGAGGCAGCAAAGCCAAGGCTGCAGGGCTGTGCTCAGCCACCACAGAAATGGGATTCGGCTCAGCCATCCCACAGGAGCCTGCACAGGGGGAAACTCCAGTTTCAGAGTGCAAAGGAAGGGCATGGAAAGGGCTCTTGGATGTGATGTTGGTCAGGATGCACCTCATGCTCCCAGCTGTGCACATTCCTCCAGGATGATTTTAACTGCAATTTCAAAGAAAAACACGCAGTTTCAAAAAACACATCCTGAAATCATCCAGAATTCCTGAAATCACGAGCAATAAAAATTTCTTATATGAGGCAGACGTACAGACTAGAGCAAAATCACCTCTGACAACTTGCCAAAATCTTGACCTCAGTTAAGGTCATGAAGAACAGTCAGGCTGAGGAAAATCCATTGGCCATCAGCAGAAGCAAACACCATTGACTCTGTTAGAAATCCCTGGCTCAACACAGCTCTCACACTTGGGGAGTGCTGAGGACAGCCTGACTGCGCCATTGCTGTTCCCACTGCAGCACACGGATGCATTTTGTGGCACAGATGCATTTTATAGCACAGGTGCATTTTGTGGCATGTTACCTCTGTCCTGCATGGGCTAAGGCAACACTTTGACTCATCATTTGATGTAAACCTTGTCAACTTCATTGTCCTTGCATAAAGTGAAGGGGAGTAAGTCTGAGGGAAAAAAAAAAAATAGAAAAACCTTCAAAGGAGGTTGTCAGAAAGAACCACCAAAGGCCAGGCTGGGTGGCACACAGTGGTGGGCGCTGCACTGCCTGGCTGCTGGTCCACCATTTCAGGGGGTGGTTGTGCTTCCCACAGGAACCAGCCTTGCAAGACTCATCGTTCCTTTTGCTTCTGATTATTTCGCACCATTAACAAAAATGCCTTTTCTGTGGATTTGTGGTGGTGTCCTCCTCAGGTTGTCCTCAGCGTTCCTTGCTGCTGGGGGTCCCCAGCCTGCTCTGCCTTGTCCTTGCTGTGTCCTGTGGGGTGAAGGGACTCCCAGCCAGCAAGGCTGGGCACAGCAGGTGTAAATTAGTGCTGGAGGAGCACTGGGCAAGCGAGGCAGGACAGAAACACAAAGAGACAATGAAGCACACAAATGAGATTATTTGCAGCTGGAGCAAGAGCAAGGGTACCTAATTCTGCAGCCCACTTAGTGGCAGAAGAGGTGCTTAAAAAGTCTGTCTTTCAACCAGGTTATTTTTACTAGGAAGCTAAAATTCAGAGTTGGATTTGACCTCAGCAGGAGTGCTGAAGTGAGGCTGCAGACCCTGCTCAAGGGACCGTGCACGGATGACGTGGAGGTGCAGAGTGACTGGGTTTACGCAACTTTTCAGATCCCACCACAAGGTTAGGGGCAGCCTGTGGTGTCTGCTGCAGTTTTGTGCTTTGCATGAGCCTGTTGCATGAGCCAGTGCTGGCTTGGGGGTTCCTGGATGGATAAGTTATTGCAGGGCTTGCTGGTGTTTTAAGATGCTTCAGAGCAGCTCTGCTGCCAAAGGCTGTGGTTGTGGTTACTGGATATTTGGGGCTTGTTTCCCTTTTGGGCTCATGCCCAAGCTCTGCTCAGCTGCCCTGCAAGAGCTCTACTGCTGAATGAAAAGGTCAGTTAAACACCTTCCTGCTCTAAGATGGACTGGCTTTTATGAGAAACAGGGCACTCAGCAGTAAAACTAATAATGCTGACTGGCTGCCCTTCCCCTTCCCCTTCCCCTTCCTTTTCATTTTCTGCCTTTCAACTGCAGCACACAGTTGTTTCAGGCATAAAACTGTGTTTTTGCTGTGTCTGACTGGTACATTGTTAAATAGGGGTTATTTCCTTTCCATTTGACAGGAAAACTTGAATAATAGGGGTTATTTCCTTTCCATTTGACAGGAAAACTTGAATCAGAGGTCCAGAATTTCCACTGCATCTATCATGACTGGGAATACCTGAAGTGCACCTGGCAGCCAGGTCTCCTCACACCTCGTGGTGTTCATTATGGGCTGTATTATTGGTATGTAACAGCAAAATAGGAAAACATCCAGGCAGCAATCAAGTGAACCACTCAGAGTACAAAAATGCCACAGTAAATATGCTTTTTTAGCTGGCAGTGCTATTGCCCAGTTCATGCAGAATGAGCCAAAATAATGGCCCAAGCAACACATGGCTCATGGCAAGAAAACAACAAATCCTTTCTTACTTTCTGAAGATCAGCCCCATGCTGATTTTAGCCAGGAAATGTCTTCTCAGTTCCTTCTTTCCTTTTATTCATCCCTGGGAGGTGTTCTCTGCATGATGTCCACCACAAAGACTTGTGTTTTCTCTTTGCTGAGCACACCTGGATAGTCCTGGCTGCACATTTCCCATGATCACAGTGCACATATCTCAGCTAGACAGGACTTAGCACGAGGCTACCAAGCTCAGTGGACCTTAGATACAGAGTGGAGCTTCCCAGAAACTCAAGAGTTTTAGTGTTCAAGTATATTTTCATAGCCTCAGCACATCTCATACAAGGAGACATGCTGCCACAAGGTAATAATAATAATAATAATACTACATATTTCTCAGCTGTTTCTTTTAAACTGGTGCCTAAATTCTGTTCTGCAGGAAAAACATAGAGCTAGAATTAGTGGGCTGGGACAAAGTAAATACTGTATTTGTGCTTCAGCTCCTATGATATTATGGAAAAAGATTACTTAGGCTGGGTTTCATGCCACTGGGCTACGTGGAGAGAAACATAGCTGCATTTTAAAGAGGTTCCATGTAGTTCTTGGAAATAGACTTCAAAGCAGAAGCACCAATTCAAAACCATTTTGACAACTGCAAAGATCTGCTTGAAGGAAACCATGGAAATGCGTGATTCATGCCTTAAAGGAAAACAAACATTAAAAAACCCCCAACCTTAGTTTAATTGTTTGCAATAAAATCAGGCGTTTGGATCTGGGTCCCATTTTATCACAAGACTGGGTGGACACCACGGCATCCTTTGATCCCTGTGAGTGAATTTTTATAGTGCTAGAACATGAAGTTTTTCCCCCAGACATGATGCGCTGTGCAGGAAGAGTTTCATTAGGTGTGGAGCACAGGGGCCAAATTCAGCCCTGCCCTGAGGGCATAAAGCAGCAGGAGCCTTTAAAGGTGATATGAGATACCAGTCAGTATTTCCAGGATACAGCCAGCAGCTCAGGTTTGGGGAGTGGTCCCCAAAGGCAGAAGGGACAGGGCTGTGGCTGCACATGAAGTAACAAACAGCAAACCCCTTCCCAGGTCCCACCCTGAGTTTCCCTGTGCCCATGGGAGCTACCTGCAGCCAGCCAGAGCAGCTCAGCAGCACTCAGGACATTCATGGCACACGTCACCTGCCTAAAAACGATTCACTGTGGCTTGGGAGGGACCTTTCTGCAGCTCCAGAGTCCATGGCTGATGGTGCAGGAGGGGCCCTGGGGGAGCAGGGCTGTCTCCATGAGCAGAGACCAGCTCCTTCCCCAGCCCCAGTCACACAGTGACTCTTGTGCTCCAGGAGGAGGGCAACAAGACTGGTGAAGGACTTGGAAAACAAGCCATATGAAGAACGACTGAGGGAGCTGGGGGTGTTTAGCCTGGAGAAAAGGACACTCAGGGGTGACCTTATCACTCTCTACAACTTCCTGAAAGGTGCTTGTGCTCAGGTGGGGGTTGGTCTCCTTCTCCAGGCAGCACTGACAGAACAAGAGGACACAGCCTCAAGCTGTGCCAAGAGAAATACAGGTGGGATATTAAGAAGTTTTTCACGGGAAGAGTGATTAAGTACTGGAACAGTCTGCCCGGGAAGGGGGTGGAGTCACCATCCCTGGACGTGTTTAAAAAAAGACTGGATGTGGCACTCGGTGCCAGGGTTTAGTTGAGGTGTTAGGGCTGGGTTGGACTCGATGATCTCGAAGGTCTCTTCCAACCTACACATTCTGTGATTCTGTGATTGGGTTTGGAGAGAGCCTGGCACAGCCTAAAAACCAACCTGAGGAGCTCTCTGTGCATGTTAATTTGGGTTTTTTTCTCTTCTCCCCACTTTGCCACAGCAGGAGCTCAGGTTTGATCCACAGCACTGTGCTTTGGGCAAAGGCTGGGAGGGATATGGGCAACACCTGAGGCTTAGGTCCAATCTTACAAAACCTGTCTTACTAAGCAGTAACTTTGCTCTGGTCACTTCTCCCTGTTTCCCTGCACGCCTCTAGGTACGAGGGGCTGGAGCAGGCGGCTCAGTGCGGTCACTACATCCAGGAGCAGGGCATCAACGTGGGCTGCGTGCTGCAGAACCTCAGCCAGGCAGAATACCGGGACCTGAACATTTGTGTCAATGGCTCGGCGGCAGCCGCTGTGCTGCGGCCGCTCTACACCACCCTGCGCCTTCAGAACCTCGGTAAGGACGGCAGGGAAGCAGCCGGGGCCAGCCCAGAGCCGCTCCCTGCAGGAGGGGCTCTCAGTTAAACTCAGTGTGCTTTTGTGGGGGTGTGTGTTTCCCCCAGAGAAGGGGCTGTGGCATGAGCCAAGCAGGGCTGCAGGAGTGCCCCGTTGGGGCAGTGGGTGCCTCGAAGGGCTGCGTTTGGCAGCTGGACAGCTGGGGACATAAATGGCCTGGCAGAGCAGCCACGGGGTTGTGGCTCTAGCAGCAAAGTCACAAAGATATCTTCATTGACTCCTGCTGGAATTGAAACCCCGCTGCTTGCAGGCACGGGAGAGATCCTTGGGCTTTGCTTCTAAGGGCTGGGGCGGGCTGAGTGTAAGTGATGGAGTCTGTCAGAGTAGAGATGGATTTCAAGCCCATGAGAGGCAGGGAAAGGGAGCAAAGCACGGCATGTGTGCAGACATGGCATGTTCTCGGTGCCTATTATGGGAACTCTCCATGCTGGCGCATTTGCCACACACCAGAAGGACAAATGGCCAGCTGTCCAGCCAGGCCACTGGGCTAATGAGCAGGATTTCTGAATTAATTAGTGCTGCCAGGTGCAGTGTCACTGTCCCTGCAGTGTGTGGCCAGCAGAGCTGTGCAGTGTCACTGCAGGGTGTGTGGCCAGCAGAGCAGTGTAGTGTCACTGCAGGGTGTGTGGCCAGCAGAGCAGTGCAGTGACACTGCAGGGTGCGTAGCCAGCAGAGCAGTGCGGTGTCACTGCAGGGTTTGTGGCCAGCAGAGCAGTGCGGTGACAGTGACACTGCAGGGCCCGGGGTGTCAGCGCCGGGAGCTCAGGGCATCGCGCCGGGCACAGCGCTCACGCCCCCGCGCTTCAAACCCCTGGGCAAAGACCCGCTCCAGGCTGTGAGCCATGTGAAAATGAACAAGCCACCCTCCAGCCTCGGTGACAAGTCGCTCCCCCAGCCCCGTGGCTGGAAGCCGGAGCGCTCGGCAGCCCCAGCAGCGCGGAAAGGGGCCGGAGGCAGGCGGGGAGCGGCTGAACCCTTCGGGAGCTGTCCGAGCGCACCTCCTGACCTTGTCCCTGTCTCTTCCCCTGGCAGCCCAGCCCTCAGCCCCGGAGCAGCTGGTGGTGTCGGTGTCCGCAGCCGAGGAGCTGCTTGTGGCCTGGAGCCCCCCGGGCGGGCGGGGGCCGCCGCACTGCCTGGAGTACGAGGTGCAGGTGGCGGAGGAAGCCGCGGCCGCCTGGGCGGTAAGGGCAGCGCCGGGGTGCCCCAGGGAGGGGAAGGGTCGGGGAGCCCTGCCCGAGGCGGCAGCGGGGGCACGGGGTGTCAGTGACCCGCTGAGCTCCTCCCGAGCGCCCCGACCTCCGGCCGCGGCTCCGCTTCTGCAGGAACAGGCTCCGGGCCGGCATTCCCTCCGGCCCGTTATCTCAGAAATAACCATCCAGGACATTTAAAGGTTGCTGTGGTTTGTTTCCCTGAACAGGGTGGCATAACTTGGGCCAATGAAGCTGTAATTCTAATCTCCCAAAAGGAGCGGCCAGGACAGAACACAGTTTTTATGCATGGTGCTTTTCCCTTGTGTGTTATCCAGGTGCAGTTTGGAGGCAAAACCAAAAAGGATTAATTAATCATAGGGGACATCTCTTTTTTAATTGCCGTATTCCACTCATGAGTCTTCCTAGGTAATTAAAAGAAAGATTCCATAAATTAACAGGCAGAAATGGCAGCATACATGATGACTCCTCCAGAAAGTATTTTGAGTAGATTTGTCTTCATACCCATGTTATTTGCATTAGCTTGTACAAAGCTGTTGTGAAATCATTTAAAACTGCCAAAATATAATCCAAAGGTTTACAGAGCCTGGACAGTGTGCAGGAACATCAGGCCACACCAGACAGATCCTGGTGGTGGCACGTAATTCCTTGATATTTCCTGTTTCTGTTTTCTTTCTCAGTTTGTGTCGACCCAAATGGAAACCGCTTTAACAATTTCCAGAGCAAATCAAAGCCAGGTTTCATGTGTTCGTGTCAGGGGGAGAACAAACATCTTTTGTGCTGACCAGGGCTTTTGGAGTGAATGGACACAGGATTGTTTCTCTGGTATGGGACTCCAAGTAAATGGTGTTTCTTTTATATCCTTTACAAAACCTGTTTGGGTGCGAGTGCTGATGGCTGCCCTGGGGATCTGCTGGTGTCCAGCACTGGGCTGCTGGCTTAGTTACAACTTCACCCTGCCCCAGCACAGCCATTCCTGCAGCTTTGCACCTCCAGTGCAAGATAGTAATGCTGCTGCAGCAGCACCTTTCCTTGCTGCATGGAACAGCTGGGATGGAGGAGTGACTGCTGGGCAGCAGAGGGCACGGGGTACTTGCAGTGTCTCCACAGAGCATCCCCCTGGCTGCCCTGCACCACAGATCAGCTCCTTTGAACCCTCTGGGGTTGTCCCTGTGTGCCCCGGCGCTGCTGCAAGGGGAAAAAGGCAGGGGAGAGGAACATAGCAGTGCCTGCATCTGTGTGCCAGGGAGGAAAGACCCTGAAGGAGGACTGGACCACACAGTAACATACACCTGTGACAAGTAAATAAATGAATGAATAAAAACATGTAGGGTAATGTAGACAAGAGGAGTTTGCATCTGAGCCCAAGCTTTGTAGGAGGTCATATAATCTATTCTAACATCTTCTTATTTCCTGCCATTTATCTTTGCAGTGTCCAGAAAAGAGGACAAGCAGCTATTTATCCTCATTCCAGTCATCCTGAGTTTGTCAATTAGCCTCATAATATTTATGTTGATTGGCCAGTGCAAGAAAAGGTAAGCACCAAGGTAGCCTGTCCAAGCAATGTGCTTTTTTGTTGGTGTCTGTGACTATTTATAACTACACTTGTAACTGAAACATCACATTAAATGTCTAAAGGCCAAACATTAATAGATGCTCTGGATACCAAACAATAGTTCATTTTCAGTAAACAACCTTCCTGAGAGTTTCTGTTTCTATTATGAGATGCTCCTACAGCAACCCATAAACTCACTGCAGAGACTCAAATACTGCTCACAAGAGCTCAGGCTGCTTCTGTTAAATGCAGCAGTTACTTGCATGCACAGCAGCATAAATAAAGCTATTATCATGCCCCAAACCACTCAAGAGCAGAGATTTGTCCTAGCTGTGTTAAAGCAGGGCCATTTTAATGGGCTAAATCCTCATTCTTTTGTCACTGGCATGCCAGCTGTTTACATTAGTGTCAGTGCTGGCACGAGGGGAAAGCAGATGAGTGCATGAATTTGTCTGTTTTTACTGATGGTAATTCAGGTCTGAGGGGTCACTTGGAGAGAACTGATCCCCCAGCACTGAGGACTATTTTCTTTTCCTGATGGCTGTGTGGCACAAGCAAGCAGGAAGTTTTTCTAACACACCTTTTTAAGGCATCACTCGTGAGGGAGAACTGGCTCCAGGAATAGCCTTGTGTGGTCCCCAGAGATGAACTGACACCTGTTTGGCAGTGGAATACAGGGAGTCCCAAACACACACTCCTCCATCTTTGCTTTGCATCCACCTGGGAAATTTCAGTTTGTGCAATTTGAACAAAGTGTGAGAAATCCGTGGAAAGCAAATTCTTCCTGCATTGCCACCAGGATGTGGCAATGCCTGGCAGAGATGCTGGAGCATGTCCTCAGCTCTCTCAGTGTTGGGAATAACAGTCTGTGTCCCTTTCAGATCCCCAGCAGGGAAGGCATTGCATGCATCTGTGGGGTGCTAACCCTGCCTGCTGTACTGCCTGTGTCTGGTGGGCTGCTCATGGAACCCCATCCCACGGACAGCCGAGGAGCCCTGAGCTTTCTGCAGCCCAGATGGGTCTTCCCTGCCTGCTGCCACTTGTGAGGGCAGCTGTTGCAATCCCAGTCCTTAACAGGCCCAGGAAAACTGGAGGGGCTTAAACTGACTGCAGGAAAACTGGAAGAGATCTAACCTGGCTCTGAAGCAAGGTGTGTTTCTGGTAACAGGACAAGGGAGAAAAAAAGAGGCAGAGGAAAGTGCCATGAATAAAGATAACGCCTTGTTCTGTGGGCTTGTTTGGGTTTTTTTCTTTTGTAAGGACTCCAGGAATCTGTCAGCAGCACACACACACTGAGGGGCAGCACCTCACACACAGTGCAAACACCTGCACCCAGCCCCTGTGCCCCACCTTGCTCTCACCAGGTCTTCCCTGCTCCCAAATACTCAGCCTGCTGAGAGCCCCTAAATGCTGAACAGCAGCTACCTCAGCTATTTATTTCATCAGCTGACATGCCTTACCTGTTGAAAAGCTCAGGTGGAGAGACCTTGAGAGAAACTTTTGCTATATAGAGGCATGACCACAGCTCCTGTGAAGGACAGATGATTCCGGGGAGAAGTGGGTCACTCCAGCAAATGCGACATGGGAATTTCTCTAGGAAGTGGACATTGTCACCAGAATTCAAGCACAGAATCAAGCACACCTGATGTTTCTTACCACCATAGTCAGGTGATAAAATTGCTGACTGATTTTTTAGGAATCATTCTCTATGATGATAGAAAAAGAAAAAAATTGAAAAGCATCACTCGATGAGACACCCTTTTTCCAAGCCCATTCTGTTTTTTTTTCCTTGAAGAACTAACCAAGGCAAACACAGGGGCTCAGTGTGGTTTCATTTCATGGGAACAACCCTGAAAATGTGTTTTCTTGAAGGAGCATTCATTCAAAGTGGGAATTTCTACTGAACAGTGGAAGCTCAGAGAGAAAATCAAGTTTGTGTCAATCAGCTATGTAAAGAGCCATACTAATCCAATCAGAAACCAAATGACACAGCAAGTGCTGTCTTACACATCCAACTGCAAAATTATACAATCCCTATCAGCTGCTTCCATTGCTAAATGGGCAACAGCCCAATGTAACTCGGGGAGCAGCCTCAGGAGGAAAGAACCAGGAAAAAAATGGTCAGTGCATGGACTGAAGCAGAAATGAAGTTTCATGGTTGCTGTAATTCTGCTGAGACACAACCTCTGCCTCTACGGTCTCCTGGGCAGCCACCACAGGATGGCTTTCCTTTGAAAAATACCTCTGAGCATGCACTGGGCATGGATTCTCAGAACTGCCATCAGGCCTCTGATAGTCTGCCAGACTCTGAAACAGTTCAAATGTCTACTAAAACCACGTGAGTGCATTGTGAATGTGCCCAGGGGAAAAAGTAGGGCAGGTTGTCAAGCCCAGGCTGTTCTGGGTATATCTGGTGCGATCTCACCTACTTTACCAGGTGGGAATGCTGGGCACAGGCATTTGGATTGGGTCAAATACTGCAGCAGCCCCAACCTGCTGGATGGGTTTAAACTGGGCTAAAGCCTCTAGTCTAATTTCCCCCCCCAAAAAAGGTAAGAAGGGAAGGATTAAAGTGTATGGGTGCAAGTAAGAACGAGCAAAGGGAAGGCTGTTGTACCTCCGCAGCTAGAACTCACCCCAAAAAAGATCAGAGCTATTTCAGTAACCACAAAATATAAAAGTTGGGCTGAAGCCTGCCTAGAAACCTGCCTAGTAACAGAGTGATAAATTAAGTACATCTACTTATGGTATCTGTATGCTGCAGCTCTACAGGAGCATTTAGGTGAGGAAAGCTGGGCTTGGCCCCAGTGCAGGACACCCTGCTCCCCAAACTCATCCCTACACAGGGCCCTCACTGCAGCAGCAAAACACCTCCCACCTGCTTCCCCACAGTATCACATCTGCAGCATTTGCAAAATTCAGCCCTGATGGACGGCCACTCTCCTTCCTAATATCCTGAACCTCGCTGGAATTTCAGAAGTGCTTTTTTTATCCCGTGTTCACAGAATTACACCTATGTATTTCTTTCACACAGTAGTCTCACCAGAGTGTTTTAATTCATTTGCTGTAGTCCATAATTAATATTTTTAGTAAAGCATTTTTAAAATCCTTCCTTTGGCATGCTCTGCTCTTATTGTTCCCAGCTTGTGTCTGGGTTCCACATATTTAACAACTAAGCTGCACATGTTTGGTGAGACATGTCTTTGTCTTTGCATACCCATGAGTTTAGAGTCTTCTTTCTGTCTTTGACTGATAAAGTCTTACAGCCATTTGTTGAAGAATAAACCCCACTTTTCCTACACAGCTTTTTTCTCCCTAGAGAATGTCAATACTTGTCACACATACAAAAGCACAATCCTGTGGATGCTGCAGGGAAATGCAAAATCCATTTAGTCTGTCATATTCTAACTGCTTTTGAGAAGTAGCAAAACAAGGAAGATGAAATCCAAGGTCTCTGAACTCAAAAATCACCCTTCTTCTCTCGCTGAAGTATATTTTCAAGCTGCCAACAAGAGAGTCATTTGAAAATCAGTTTGCATTCTGTTTCCTCATATCCGTCCTCATATTTTTTAATTTTTCTGAGTGGCCTCTCAGCACAAATGTTTCAACCACCATAACTTGCCAATGGCTGCAAGGCACAAAGCAAAGCTGGCATCTTGGAACACAGAAATTCCCACCTGAACATGAGGAGAAACTTCTTTACTGTGAGGGAGACAGCATTGGAACAGGCTGCCCAGAGAGGTTGTGGAGCCCACTCTGGAGATATTAAAAAAGCTGTCTGGACACAGTCCTGACTAAAGAGCTCGTGGGGACCCTGCTTGAGAGGGGTTTGAACAAGATGAACCCCAGCGTTCCCTTCCAGACTTACCCATTCTGTGATCTCTCAGGAACTCTCTGCTCCTCCTGCACCTGAGGAAGTGAAAAGGTGGATGTTGTATCTCACTGGCTAAGGCATCTCTGCTGAAATTTTCCATCTCGTGCAGGCGCTGGAAATCCCGTGGCCACTGGGTGTCAGCATCTGTGCTTGGATGCGGAGGACACGGAAAGCAGGTGCAGCATCGGTGGGTGCCGCCAGAATTTGGTGTTTAGTACATGAAAATTAAATACAGGGGATGATGCCTCCATCACCATCAGAAAGAGGGGTCTTGTTCTGTCTGTACTGGGAAGCAGAGACGTGTCACAGTTTTGCTCATCTGGTGTGACATCACCTCGTGCCCTGTGGCATCGTGACCAGTGCTGCTGCACTGACCAGACCTGTGTCCCCATCTTTGGGGCACGTGGCAGCCAAAACCAGCCCCTGCCACTGCCTCCCCCATGCTCATGCCCCTGAGCACCCACAGAAAGGTCAGTCAGCCCAAAGTGGAGGTGTGACTGTGCCCTGCTGTGTGTCCCTGGCTCCAGCTCTGCACCCTGACCCCCGTGGATCTGTGCACCCACCCCGGAGCCACTGCAGCTCCAGGCAGTGCCCAGATCTTGGAAGGACAGCACAGCCCTGCTGGCTGCAGCTTCTACATGTCAAGGCTTTGGGACTGCTGTAGCTAATGATATAATCTGAAATCCAAAGAGCTCCACAGGCCATGGCAGGTTTGCAGCTCACTGCCTTGTGTGGCATTTGTGCATTTAAGAGCATTGTCAACCTCTTTATTTCTCTGAAGAAGCTAAATTTTCTCAGGAGGGTCTCTGGTTTTCACAGCTTCAAGGCAAGCAAATACAGCTGATGCATGTGCTTGACAGAACAATTTGAGGCAACATATTGTGGCTGAGCTGTCTGAACAGCTGAGATGGCTCTGCAAACTGTCTGTGTCAAGATACCCTTCCCAGAGTACAGAGAGATAAAACAACCAGATGAAAAATGACAGACACCACAAGGCTTAGCCCAAAATCGAGGATTCACATCCCTGCCATTCTGGGCTGCTTGCCTCCTGTGTGGATCTGCATCCAGACACAACAAGGGACTGCTACATTCAGGAAATAAAATGCCATTTCAGCAAGTCTCACACCATCAGACACATTAAAAAAAAAAAAATCTAAAAATATTAAACATGGTTTTGATACTTCCTTTCTTGATGGGTCTGCCCAGGAAACAATCTCAGTGTTTAGGTGGGTCTCAGCCCAGGGAGAGCTGGGTGTGGATGCCTCCTTAAGCTGGGAGGCTGGATGAGCACACTGGCAGCACTGCTGTGGTCCCAGTGGGGCATGCACTCATCTCACAGCACCTCTGACTTCTCTGGGGTGCCAAATGAGGTTGCACTCTCTTGCCTTTGATGGCAGGTGTGAAAAGTTCCTGCAGCTGCAGAGAGGGGATTTGAGCCACAGCCATCATCCACCAAGGATGGGTTTTGTTTCCTTGCCTGGGAAGCTGTGAATGGGGTGACAAAAGCATGTCACACCTTTGGTGTGCTTGGATGTCCCACCTTGGCAAAGCACCAGCAACTCGCAGGAATTATTTCCATTTGGGGACAAAAAGAGACGTATTTAATATCAGGGGTCTTTACAAACCAGAGAACACCCTCCTTTGATGTTATCTAGCTATCACTGTGATTTAAAAAGAAACAAAGGGTGGCAGAATACTCTTCGCTGGGATTCATCCAGTAATGGAGAAAACATGCAGAGCAAACAAACATGCAGAGCCTGATCTTCCTAGGGATCAGAGCCTTCCTCCAAGGCTGCTCTTGGCCATGTCACCCACCCCAAGCACCCTCCCTGCATGGCTGTGGCACACAAGGAACAGCAAACAGATGCCAACAGTGTGTTAAACCACCCAGACCAACAGCTGTCCTGCAGGGGACACAAACTTCAGCAGCACACACAGAGGTGAAGCAGCTCTAAGTTTTAGCAAATAGTCCTGGTTTGGAAAGACAGGTGTCTGCTAAGGAAGGCAGGAGCCTCCCTTGGAATGGAGAATGTAAACCCCTTCCTCTGAATTATTATAATGTTGAAATTAAAGGGCTCTCAGGCAAAGATATGGGAACAGGAATAACAGTTCTTTACTAGGAACATTAAAATAAAAATGCAGTAGTACCAAAAAAACCCCAACAAAAACAACCCACTGACAGAGTCAGAATACAACCTGATACCTTGCTGGTCAGGGTGTTGGTGGCAGTGCAATTAATCCTCCTGCAGTGACACGTGGTTCTGTTGGAGCAATGATCCTGTAGCAGGGTGGAGTTTTCTCTGAAGCTCCAGTGGTGCTGAGATGGGTCCAGTGTTCCTTTGGGAATGCAGAGCAAACAGGCTGTGCTGCTGTTCTCAATCCCAGCTTTGATCCAGGTGGGAATGCTGGGCTCCCTCTGGGAATGCAGGGCACACAGGCTGTGCTGCTGTTCTCAATCCCAGCTTTGATCCAGGTGGGAATGCTGGGCTCCTCCCCTGGGTGGAGCCTCTCCCAGTGGGATGATGGAATTGTCTCAGCCCTGCAGTGAGCCTGGATGGCCCATGAACAGCAGATATCCCCTGGAGGGAGGGTGGGTCCTGGAAGGGATAAAGAACACTGCTCCAGCTGGTTTAACGGCTGTTAACAAAATACGCACCTCTGGTTACACCTTGCATTGCAAGCTAAGAAACAAATGCAACCAGGCAGTGCTCTAACATGTGAGTAATGTGACATGGCTACAGAAAATGTACACAGGAGAAGGAAGCAGAGACAGCAGACACAGGATCCCATCCTGTCTCCGGGTACCCAAACACCCTTTGTTCCCTCACTGGGTCTGGCTGCAGAGCCAGGGCTGCCCAGGGAGACTGAGACATTGTACCACCAAGAGGTCTCCACCTGATGCAGGAAGCCCAGAAGAGAATAGTCCTTGCCTTTTATCTGATGATGTTCCAGCTCTCAGCTGTTGAAAAGGAAATATGTCCCAGCCTTCAGGACTCTCAGACTGATCTTGGCTGGTGGCTGCCCAGAACTTTGTGCCTGTGATGCCAGTTTATTTAGGAACACTCACACTGAGAAAATAACTTTGTTGCCTGCCTGGTTCAGCAAAGTTCACTTTTAACAACAGAGGGCTTAAAAGGCCAACAACACAATTTACTTAGCTGAAGAAAAAGCATGAAGTTCCTGGCTACAGCAACAAAGAAAAGTGTTTTTAAAAAGTCAGGCAGTGCAAGCACAAAGCAGGCTCAGCCCTGAAAGCTTCTCACCAGTGTTTGCTCAACCACACCAGCTGAAGGCAGCCCAAAAAGGACATTGCCTCAATGTTGTTGCTCTCCTGAGCAGACAGAGACTATCCAGTAACACGGAGTGTCCATGGAAATGTATAAAACAAAACACACACACGTGACTGCATGCACTCAGCCTTGGGCTAGCCAAGCTGGTTGATTCTGGATGCTTCTGAGAATGCAAGTGAAACATTGCTTCACAGAATTTGGGGCTGGCTCATGGCTGGGAACACGCAGCCTTTGCCATGCCTTGACTTCATGCTGTCCAGCGTGTGGGAGATGCACTGACTTGGCATGGTCTCTCCTGCCTTCCTCCAAAACTGTAGCATTTTTCATGCCTTTGCTAGGACTTGGAAGGCCCGTAGCCCAAAAATAGTGTTTTCTCTTCAGGATGTTTGTTCCTCCCACACTTTGGGACGTGTCTCTGGGGCGGTGCTGCTGTGCAGATGGCTGGCTTGGTGCCTGAGCTCTGCCAAACCAGAGCTGAGGGCAAAAGGGCTGACCTGGGCCCTCCTGTTGTGCCTCTGGGATGGATTCCTGTGTGAATGCAGCAGCACAGCCCCCAATAAGCACTTCAGTTGTTGTCACTGCTGCCTCAGCAGGAAGTGCAGTCCCAGACCTCAAATACCCTAGTTGTTAGAAACCTGCTTCTAATCCCTACTTCATTTCCACCCTTTCTGTATATCAGTTCCTTTCTCTTCTCTAAATAGCTCCCCTCTCTCCTTAGTCAGAACAAGCACTCCTTGCTATCCTGATGGAGAGCTTTTTTCACCCATCTTTGGCTGCTAGGAGGAAAAAGCCAAGGTTTCTGCTCTCTTCTCATAAAAAGCCCTGCCTGGCCTTGTGTCCCCACACCCTGCTACCACCAGGGCTGCTGCTCAGGCCCATCTATTCTCTAAAATGAATATGTCAACTACCTACAGACCAAAGGTTCATTGGCCCTCAGGTGTGGGCCTGATATTTCTCGGTCTGAGAGATTTTAGCCTGCTAGCAGCTGCTAACTTTTTCCCAAGGGATAATTTCTCAAGAAAGCTTCTTCTCAAAACAATCTTGGCAAACAACTATCCTTTCTCAAAACAATCTTTCTCCAGGTGGTGGTTTGCTGTTTCTCTGGTTTAATCAATGGGATTAGAGAGGTGTCATTCCTATTCACCAACCATGTTAAGTCTGTATCAGAACACCTTATAAAAGGTAGTAAGAATTAGACAATAAAGCCTTTTCTATGCTCTTTGCCTTCTGAAATATTTGGAGTTTCTCATCTTCCTTTTGTGTCCTACAACGACACTCAAGGGGTAAAGGTCTGAGAAAGGAAATCCACAAGTCCTGACCATGGTCTGCTGCATCACTGTGCTGCCCAGTCAGTAATTCCTCCCTGCACTTTGCTAAATGTCATCACGGGACAGCCTGGTGCAGGACACGGGCAGTTTTCTCCTCAGTGCCCCTAGAGAAGGTACAAGAGAGAACAAATGCTCACTTCAGGGTTGTCCCTGCTCCAGCCTTGTGGCTGTGCTGCAAAAAGAAAAGGTGAGGAGTGTAGGAGAAGGGAATAATAGAGGTGACCTGATAAGTAATAGCTGTGTTAATTACCCAATACAGCCGAGGAGGAGGAGGATGATGAGGATGATGAAGAAGGATCCTGAGGAGAGAGAGAATCCCTGCTGTGAGGTCAGGCTGGGTGTGCAGTCAGAGCCTGTTGTTGGAACCTGCAGTCACAGTCTGGCTGGGTAAAAGCTGCAGTCAGAGGCTGCACACTGATACATGCAGTTACAGTTCAGCAGGAAAGAACCAGCAGTCAGAGGCTGCAAGGGAAACCTCCAGCAGGAGCTGCTGCAGGCAGAGTCAGGGAATGGTTGGAGTCAGGATGGCTGAGCTGTAAGGAGGAATAAACCAGGGCCCTTTTCATGCTGGGAGAAGCAAGAAGTCTGTGTCTGGGCTCATTTCTACCCTCTAACAAGAGGGCTGCTGTAGCAGGGGAGTACTTAGCAGAGGGGGCTAGACCTTGCCATGGCTTCACAGTGAGTCACTGAGGCCTGTGGAGCTTCTCTGGAGACACTGTGGGACATGAACTGCTGGTGCTTAGGGAAGGAGCCCCCAGCACAGCTGAGATCTCTGCTGGGCAATTGCACTTACCTGTTGCTTTGAGCAGTCTCATGGTCTTTGGGAAGTGCAGGCTTCACAGGAGAGGCACTGAAATCTTCCTCCCCAAATGTCACAGAAGAGCTGTTCTAGCTATCAGGCAGGGAAACAGACCCTGATTAAAATCTTCAGCGTCTTTGATGAGCATCCATCACTGGCGCCCACCTGTCCTTCTGCAGGAGGAGACACCAACATCAGCAGCACACACAGATGTAATGCTGCTCTAAATTTTAACAAGTGTAACCAAGCAGTGGTCTAACAGGCACTAGTTAACAGATTATTTTTTCTGTGTATCAGAAATTTAAATCACTCAAAATACCACAATTAGACCCTATTGCAAATATACATTGGATAATCTGGGTGTATTTTAATTAAACATTAATTTATCCAATTTATACAATTCAAGCACAGGAAAATTCCAAGCAGTGGATTTAACATGTCCCTGTGTGGTATGATTAATTTTTCAAGTTACCTAAATGTTGTTACCTGCTGGAGTCACAAAGCTGCTACCATTGTCCCAGGAATGTTCCCTGCTGGGGAAATTGCATTTATCTGCTAGGAGATCCTTTGGTTTTTGGGGAACAGAACAGTAAGACAACATTAATAAGAGATAATACAGAAGAAGGATTGCTCCAGAGTCTCAATTTTCCACAATAATTTGTCACCCACTGCCTGCTGTGAGCAGTCTGTGTAATTATCTTGTTGTCCCCACCCCAGAGCCACCAGAATTATTTGTCACAACTAGCCACTCACCCTCTTGCCAGGCCCCTCCACAGCCCCTTGGAGCTGAGGCCCAGGAGGATGGGCTCCTTTTCTGTGGCTGGGAAGTGTGGAGTGAATCCCATGGGCAGTGTGCTGTGTCCTGAGACAAGCATCCTCTTGGAGGGACCATGTGGGAGATCTGCCTGAGCAGAAACCCTGCTGCTGCCACACTCCCTCCACATGCACCCACACACCCTCCTGCTGCCAGAAAAACCTGGGATTTAGGACAGTCTCAAGCAAAATTTTTCAGTGTGTAGCTCATGCACTGGACTGTTCATTAAAGGTATTTTGGTGTGGTTCTTTAATCAGCAGGTGTGCCTCCTTGCATTGATTGTCTGTCTTGTATAGATCTAAAATCCCTCACCTGAAGCCTCTCCATCTCCATGTTGTTATGGGACTGCAGCCTCCCTGCACAGCTGAGAGGGAATGGCACATCACATGGATGTTTTCTGACAGCTTTTCAGAGCACAGGTTTCAGTGTGTGTAAAAGCAAACAAGCAGAAGACCTGAGAGTTACAGAAAAACAAGAGAGAGACAAAACAGATAATAACAACGTCACAGTTAAAAATGAAAAAAACAGAACAAAACCAAGCTTTTTTTTGGATACATGCACCCCCACAAACTGCAATATCACTGGAACAGCCCCCATCTGACAATCACACCAGCAGGTACATTTGAACTCCCCATTGCAGATTTCCTCCCCAGCTTTACAGATACTCTCATTTTTTTGAGGGAAGAATGAAGTGTGGTGCCATCTGTGGCTCTCTGGGATGTGTGTGTCCATGAGCACAGGTGTGTGCACACATCTGTCCATCTCTGTCCTTCTGCTTCACCTGCACAAGGCTTGGTGCTCTTGCATGTGCCTTTTCCTAGGAAAAAGCCTCAGCTGCCCTTCCTGCCCCTGAAAGGGAGACAAAGCCAGGAGCAGTTCTTGGCATGTAGCTATCCTAATGACACTGTGACACAGGGAGGAAAGCCATCCAAGAGACATCTGCTCCTTTATCACATGACAGACTCTGCTTTTGGAATGCACAATTTGTCTGCCACAGTATCAGACACCCTTCAGTAGCTCAGAGTTAAGTGGTGTTTCTGAAGGGCTGATTGTGGTTTGCTTTTTTCTTCCTCAGAAGATGTTTCTTCTTTGGGATCTGTGTCTCCCCAGGGCCCTCATGGCTCCAACACCTTGGATGCAGACTGGGAAGAGCAGCAGGCACCCTCCACACTAGTGATGCAACTCTTCACAGGGCTCTCCAGAAGAAAGGCTCTGGGGATTGACATGAGTGTCTCTGCAGAGAAAACAGCAAGAACCACACTGCTCACAGCACTTACTCACACATGGCCTAACATTTACATCCTTAAATTATCACTCAGATGAAAACTATTGCAGACTCACAGTTATTCAGACAATAAAGAGCTGTGCTGAGGTGGGATGCCTTAAGACTCCTCAGCATTGGCTCTGAACTGTGTCACCTCCCAAATGCCACAGCCTCTGGGTAGCTGCTCTTATCTTCAGCAAGCACAGGATGGGAGGAGCTGACCTTCTCCTCAAAGCAGAGCCTGTGAGGCACACAGGGGTCCCCAAAGCCACCAGAGCTGATCCCGTGGGTGCTACACCCCAGACCTGGCTGTGTGGGGCAACGTGGAAGAGATGAGCCAGCTCAGGTCTGCAAACCAGGCTGCCCAGCCACAGGGGTTTGTGCCCCAACACCACGGCCAGCCTTGCTTCTGCCCTCAGGCAGGGAAGGCTGCAGCTCAGGAAGATGCCCCCAGGAGCAGATTCCCTAGTTCCAGTCAAAGGAACAGGGTGGTCTTTGCTGGGGCAGAGCCTCTGTGTGTGTGCTGTCCCACGGGCAGCCTGCCTGCGCAGCTCCATCTGGTTTGGGAAACAAAGCAGCCAGCACATCTCAGCCTCCAACCATTTCCAAGGAATTATCTTCACTCCTTCAGTCCAAATCAAAGCCAAACACCACCACAGACACCATTTGTAAGACAAAACCATACCTGAGCTGGGATTTGAGGACTCATACAGAGCTTCCAGCCCCAGGCAGGGCTTCTGGAGGCACCACCACAGTTAATGGTTACATCTCAGGAGAAGAAAAGGAGCTGTGGGGACAACCTGACTTTGGTTAAGTTTCAGAGAACTAAATCAGTTCTTCAAATTCACACAGTTAAAAAAAAAAAAAAAAATTATACAGTTGTTCCTGGAGGGAGCAATTTGAAGAGGGAGAATAGTCAATCACTGCTGTCCCATTTAACAAGTTTTGGAGTTGGGAGTGTTGAGACATCTGCTGACATTAATTCCTGTGATTAAGCAGCTGTGGGCCCCACTTCAAGTATAGATCCTCATCATTTTTTTTTGTTGGTTTGGGGTATTTTTTGTCAGGACATACTTTAACTGGGGACAGATGAAAGAAAGAGAGGGCATGTTCACTCATTTATTTTCCGACAGACCATGAAAAAAAATAATGAAGAATGATTAAACCAACAAACTTTCTTTAATAAATTAATAGCAGCATCACAAAACCCTGATGTGAATGACCCAGAGAAAGTTGGGTACGTGACAGTATTTAACCATTCAGAGAAATGTTCTCCCCTGCTGGCTGGGAGGAACACAGGTGCTGTAAGGCAGTCCCCTTGGCTCTCATCCAAACAAGAGATGGACATCAGAACAGGTCCAGCTGAGGTTGGCATATTTACAGTTCTGGTGCTGATTTTTTTTTTTTTTTAAAAAACCACACTTATAAAAATTCTGAAAATTCTCTGTTCAATTCTCATTATTTACATCCAAATAGAGCAGGTTCCCTTTTTTTGCCCATACAACAGAACTGGCAAGGGTGAGACATGAAGGCTCCTATGCAAAGACAATGACTGTGTGAACACTTACACTGAGCTTGAGGAAAATGCTGTGGGAAATGAGCTACTCACACAACTTACACATGTGCTAGAAGCTACTGTAATTCAACTTATTGCTAAATGCTTTCAGAGTCTGTGGTTGGTTCTCAAAGAGATCTATATGTGTGTATATATATAAATACAAGCTCACATGTGTGTGTATATATATACACACAGATATACATGTTTGGAAGAGATGTGCTATAAATTCACCCAAAGGGGGAAAAAAATTAAAATGCACAGGGATTTTCCTGATTTTTCTGTACTGTTTGAGATAATAAAATCTGACTCAGGGTAAAGGGCAGTTGCTGAAGGTCCAAGTTTATGTCTCTGGCCAGTGGTTTTCCTACTGATTACCTGACCTTTTTGGAGAGGCAAGTGGATTCCCAAGCATTCAGGCCCATGGTGGTATCTGCAGGCTGGCACATGGAGCAGCTCTGCTGCCTTCTGCAAGCAGTGAGCTGCACTCTGCACTGGGATACCTCATCCTCCTGCAGGGAAGTACTGTGGATTTATCCCAGGAGGGCATGAGGGAGAAAAGAAGATCATCAGCTCCAGTGCATCAGTCTGGGATCAACCCAGCAGCAGATAAAACTCAAATGTTGTGTGTTAGTAGTGGCCTCAGCAAGGTTGTAGCTGCACACAGCAGTGCAACAGCACAACACCTCCTCAAGCACTGGCAGAATTTTCCAGTTCTACAAGTTAATTTTAATGGAATGAACACAGCAAGCTGAGAGTACAAGCAATTCATGTAAATAAAATGCGATTTATCCATGCCTAGTGTAAGCTTCTCTGTTCTGACAATTACCTTAGCCAGAGGCTGTCAGTGATGCTAAATGCACCCATGTTAGATGGGCACTGCAGCATCTGTGTAGTAGTTAATGAAGATATAAAAACCTTATGGGTGATATCTGGCATTAGACAATACTCCACATAAGGAAATCTGCAGGAAATCTGCATCACCCCAGAGGTACAGTGCCAGAAAGACACAGTGCCCTGGAGGGTTTGTGTACACAGGAATGCAGAGGAAAATTAATTCAAATTATACGTGGTGTGTATTAAAAGCAGATTACTTAAAATGCATTCAATCCCAATGTGGATGCTTTCATTAAAGATGTAGTGGTGTTAATACAATATACTCTAATTTACTTTGGGAGTAAAATGGAATAAATCAAATTTAAAAGTTACTCCAGATGAATACTCCATGTACTGGTTCCAGGTCTGCTTCCCTGCTGTCCCTGGTCACCATTTGCTTTAGAACCAGCAAATGATTCCAATCACATGCTCTGCTCAGCTCTGCCCACCCCCTCCTGGGACAGGACCCTCGCTTTTGCCTCTCTCCAGGGAGGCACATCCTGCTCCCCCACAGCTCCACCCTGGCCAGCACCACACACAGAGCACCTTCTGCTCTGCTCCCAGAGCGGTGTTCCACCCCCAGCACTGTGCTGGAAAATAAAAGCAAATGCTAAAGCAGCTAAAGAATAACTAGATGTGAGGAGAGCAGAGATTTGGGCTCAGCCAAAGGCAGAGTGTTCTTCTTCAGGTGGGCCAAAGGCCCCGACCCTCCAGCAGCCTGTGGAGGCAGTGCTGGCCACACTGAGCACAGCCTGCTCCATCCCAGAGCTGATGGTCACCTGCAAGGCCAAAGGAGGGCTCTGAATGAATCCTGGGCCTTCCATTGATTGGATGTTTGAGAGAGATAACTGGGGGTCGCTCTGTTTCTGACGCTTCTTCTCCCAGTCTGAAAGTGGCCCCAGCCAGGACTGCAAAACCACATTCCCTACTTTTCTCAGGGGAGCCAGAGTCTCCTGAGGAACGGAAAGAAAACAGCAGGATTGGAGAGGGATCCAGGGTCTAACAAAGGTCCCTTGAAGTGCAAGAATGACCCAGCATGGCAGAAGCCACTACACATAACAGGACATGTCTGGCCAGGTGCCTGCAGGGCCCCTAGGCTGTTGTGGTGTCTGTCTGCCAGGTTTCTGTAAAGTCTTTACACAGCACAAATAGGGGTGAGGATTTAAAGTATATATTTACTGTCAACTTGAAAAAGAAAGTTATACTGACCAAGTCTAATAGCATGTATTTGATATATAACTATTAACGTGCCATTCTGGACTCCAGCAAATTCCACCTGAGATAAATATTCAGCATTTTTTGTTCATGCACTGGAAGAAGAATTCAAACATTTTGTCCATGACATATGCAAAGTAACTAATAGTTCTGATCTAGTATTAACAGTAAATATAGAACCTTAAACTTCACTGCAGTATATTAATATATATTATTTTAAGTACTGGACTGGAAAGACAACTCTTTTTTCTCTTTTTTAAAAAAAAAGAAAGCTTTGTTCAGAATGCAATATTTACATTGTCCTTTGACCGACACTTACATTTTTACACAATATATTTTGGCTACAGATACACCGTAGCAAAGGTCTGTGAAGAGTCACTTTTACACGCAGCTCACTCGTTCACTTACAACATTACAGCTGTTTATGGAGAGCTCTGAAGTCCCTGGTTGCATCTCAAGGCCCTCCTCAGCTTCATCTAGTTCCATGCTGTTGAACTCATTGCCATTTCTGTAACTAGTTAAAGTCAGGTCCTTCCCATATAAAGCTGTTGAGGCCACGTTCAGACACTGGTTCTGCCTCAGGGCTGATTTTTTGCCGGGCTTGTACCGGCAGCGGATGTAATTGGAGAAAGCCCTGCGGTAGGTTTTGTTGAAGAGGGTGTACACCAGGGGATTCACCCCCGAGCACACGTACCCCACCCACACAAACACGTCCAGGAGCTCGCTCAGAAGGTCCTTGTCACAGGCCTCCTTGCAGAGGACAGACATGACGTTGGTGATGAAAAACGGGCACCACATGATGAGGAACAAAAAGAAGACGATGCCCAGGACCTTGGAGGCTCTCCTCTCGTTGTTGATGGACTGCATCGTTCCCTTACGGAAAAGCACCGCCTCCTTGTTCACAGGGGAGTTCAAGTGGGATGCCCCCTCATGATTGTGGAGCATTGAAATGTTCTCTGTGTTGTTTTCCTTCTTGAGGCAGTTCACGCTGCTCCTCCTCTGCTTGGGCACCTCTCCACACATGAACACCGTGGCCTGTCTCTGCAGCACCTGCACGGTCAGGCAGTATGTGATCACCATGATGATGAGGGGGATGAAGAAAGCCATGAAGGATCCAATGAGGACGAAGTTCTCGTCGTTAAGGACGCAGGTCCCATTGACAAACACCCGGGAGTCATCCTGCAAACCAATGACCGGAATAGGCATAGATATCCCTGGAAAAATGAAACCAAAAAGGAAATTGTTACCTGGACAGGCGGGGCTCCAGAGAGGATGCAGGTCTTCCATGCATCAGCCCACTGCCTGAAGTTGGTTGGAAGAGAAGTTCCTGCTTCCAGGTGAAAGGGAAAGCATTCAACAAGGCTCCTGGGAGCACAGCTCCAGGGCATGACACCCTCCTCCAGGAACAGCGGCAGCTTTGCTGTGCTCCACAGCTGACTCAGTGAATGCAGCCTGACTCTTAGTTTTCTGGCATTAATTGGAATTTGTGGGGGTAAGAAAGGCAGTCACCACTCTGCTCTGCTCCAGATGACCACCCCAGACCTGCCAGTTTGGGGTGAGGTTTGAAATCACTGACTTAAGGTAGAAAGGAGCAAATTTTAAAGAGAAAAATGTTCGCAATATCAAAGCATTACAGCTATGAAGATCCAAAAGCAAGATTCTTACAGTAATTAAAATAATCCTGACAGAAAAATAGGCACTTTTGCCACAGACACATGGAAGCAAAGTCCTGGATCTTAGGGCCACTGTAGACAATCTCAGTGCAAACAGAAAGTGGTCTCTGCAAGATGTCACTCAAATATTTTTCACACTACTGAGATCCAAACTTCATCCCTTGATTGGTGAAGCTCAGTCCCACATCAGCACAGACCCAAAACCTTCTGGAAGCAACGACATATTTTGGAATGCCACAACCTGTGTATGCAGGAAAACACATGGTGGGCCAGATCTACTTAGAGAATCATGGGTTCATCTAGTCCTGTCTGGTATCCTTGGCAAGCACCACAACTTTAGGGCCATGGTACAAAATGGGTACAAAATGGGGCAGCTGAAAATTCCCAAGCAAGAATTTGCACCCAGATCTTGTTGTTAAAATAAGCTTTGAGAGATTTATCTTCGTGATAAATCTTATCAATCCTTGATCTGATGTCTAAATCCACAATACTCAGTGGCAGTCAGTTCCTCAACCTATCTGTTTTTCATCTGAACAAAGTGTTTTTTGCTCATTTAAATTTGCTGCCTGATAATTTCCTTTGACCCTCCTCAGTTCATCTACCGTGAGAAGCAGTGAATAATCACTGTCTGGTCACCTTTTCCACCTTCTTAGTGATTTTATAGACCTGTTATCATTTCTCCTGTCTGGCATCTCTTTTGGAGTGAAGAATGCCATTCTATTCACTCTCTCTCCTCATACCAAATTCATTCTATGCCTTTGATTATCTATCTTTATTTCTTTTCAAGTTCCTTTCTGCCCTTTTAAAGAAACAAAAAACCCCCCCTGCACATCAGAGCAGCTTGTGAGCACCAGAAGGAATTCTCGCCTCTGGGCACCTGCCTGACATGGAGCACCACTCCTCAGACACATCTGTGGCTGGCCAAGCCCTCCTTGATCTCCTCCACCCAAAAAATAACCAACACTGAGGCCACTGCTGTGCCTGAATTACTTTTTTGGAGTTGCTGTGAACATCACAGGTCATAAAACTAATCCCGTGGGACTCTGAATTTCCAAACAGGAAGAATTACATGCTAAAGAGATTAACCAGGGCATTTTTCCCACTCCAGCTAAGTTTTTCAGGATTCTGGGGAATTCCTCTGGAATTTGTCATTACCATTTGGCAGAAACCAAGTGACAGAATTTCTTCTGAAAACTGACAATTATAAATGCCTTCCGTGACTGTAGCATGTGTTTTTTTAGTTCAAGTACTAGTTCCAGGATTTGCTTTTCTTTCCCTCTACATGCCAGGGCTCATCAGTTCACCTTTGGCGCCCTTTCTGATATGTTACCTGTTATCTTGCTTGTGCCAATTCCCTGCCACTGCAATAACCTTCACCCCATAAATCCATCATTAAAGACATCATCCTAATGCCTTGGCTCCATCAAACCACAGGCATTTGGGAAAGGGTGGAAGTCAGACTGAGCACTCTTTACACGGAGAAGAAATCTGAATTAGGTCAATGGCATTACACTGGGATTATATTTGCATGTATAATTTTATGCTTTAATGCCCTCTATAACACCTACCCTTTGAAATAAAACTCCAAAATGAATGAAAGTTCATTCATGAAGTAGTCATCATTTAAGTTGGTGTTACTGCTTTAGCCAAGGGAAATGGGATGAGGTTTCGGGATATCTTCACACACAAACTGACGTTTCTGTGACACACATGAAGTACATTTGGGAAGAATAACCTATTTCTGGGATATGATGGATGTACAAATCAAGAGTACTGATGGCAGCCTGAAACTCTGCATGGGCATGAGATAGCTCAGCATTGACAGGGAATGAGGGGGTAGCTGCTGTAATGGAAAAGTCCCTCACCTCTCACACAGCAAAGTGAGATTTCAAACTGAGAACACACAGAAGAAAGAGAGCACTAAGATTTTATTTGCACTTTCTTCCAGTCTGGGAAAATCCCATCATTAACAGCAGTAGGAAGGAAGATGCCCTGAGATAAGTTGGCAAAAGACTTTGCTTCAGCTGTCAGCACTGATCACTACCCTCATCCTAAATGCCTTCTTTCACCTCACTCATTCTTTAATATATGATTTATCAACAATCCACTGCACAATTGAGTCTGAAAGGGAACTAAGTGTGTACATACCTCGGGCAGTAGGGACTGACTCAGAGTGAGAGGTGTGAAAGATCCCAGACACCTCAGAGGGGCTCCCTTCACAGGGGATTACTGAAAATCACTGCTGCCATAATCCCAAATGCACTAATACCTGCTCACAACCTGGGCCTTGTTCCAGCAGGGGTGCCTTGATCACCCCTAAGCATTCCCAAGGCTCCTGGGCGTGGATGGACATGGGTGCCTGACTGACTTGGGTTCTGCTGTTTGAACAAGCACAGAGAAGGCATTCAGCTCCACTTGACTCAAGCGATGCACAGCACTGACAATGCAGTTTTAACTGTCCATAATTTAAGAGCTGAGGTCAGCTGGTCAGAGAATACCAAAGGCCCCAGAGCAGTGCAAGGAGGGTGAGTGTCAGGTCAGGCAGGAGGCTGAAGCTGACTGCTGTCCACAGGCTTTTGTCAGTGCAGCTCTCTGAGCCCCAGCACAGAGCATTTCCTGAGCTCCTCCCTGACACACTCTTCATCCACAAACATCAGGCTGACCTGGTGAGCTGAAGCCTCCAGCCTCAGAGGCACTTCCCAGCTGTGTCAAACAACCCTTTCTAACTCAGGTGGCAGCAAATTCCCCAAAAGAGTCAGTGCCGCTCTAAAAACTTGCAAGGCTCAAGGGCTGCACACCACAGTGCTCTCCAGAGCAAACTTGGTGCTCTTGTTTGAAGTCTGAGCAGTGCCTGGCACCGCTGGGTTTGCCCAGCAAGAGGAGACAACCAGCCACTACTCGGAGAGCCATGAGGTCCCTGCACCCCTCTGCCAGGCAGCAGCTGGAGCAGGACATCCCTTTACACCACAGCAGGGAAGGTGAGTGTGGTTTTTTTTTCCCTCCTCTACCCTCCTTTAGCTTCTGTTTGAAGCCACAGAGAGAGGCATCCTCTGGATTACAAATCCAGTTACAAGTGTTGTCCTAACTGCTGCCTGTCAGCTTTAAAAGATGTCCTTAAGCCAGCAGAAATGTTCAAATGAGGTTGAGATGGTGCTGTGGACACAGAGTAAGAGATGCTCTTCACAGATTCTAAATTAATAAAACAAAACCCAAATGACTACAAATACAGATTTATAAAATATTTACTAGAGAAAAATTTGGCTAAAAAGTCCAAATTGACATTCACAGATGCTTAGACTTAAATGAAAAACAATATATTTTTTGTGTTTAATACCTTGTTTTCTTCAGTGAAAGCCCAGGAGACCGACAGAGATTACAGAGATTACAGAATATGTCTTTGCTGCTTATTTCCACTATAAAAAGGGAGCAATTTCCACTCTTCTACAAGAACACGTTTTCTCCAAGGACAACTACCAAACTAAAGAAAACAGAGGCATATGGGTTTACTCTGTCTTTCCATGTGTGGAGTTCTCAGGGCTGAATACAAAAGGGGTGACAGTTTGCTGCAGCTACAGGAGCTTGGGAAGGCCAGGACCGCCTCTCCTGGTGTCAGCCCTGGATTCAAAGTCTGCTGTGTCCATGGGAAAAGCTCTGCTGCTGCAGGTGGCTTTGGACCTCACTGCCACTCTCCTGACATTTACAGACAAGTGAAAAGAAAAAGCAAAGAGAAAGTTGTGTGCCAGACAAGCCTGTGGTGCCACAAATACACCACTGTAAAACCAGGAACACTGCTGAACCAACACTACATGCTCAAATCCATATCTTTAACCTCATATTTAACCAAACATAAGCAAAAAATAAACCTCATGTTCAAGCTAAAACAAATCTGCTTGGTTTCTTCACTGAAATATCTCACAAAGTTCCTGCACATTTCTCTAATTCAGGCAGTGAGAAGCAGACCCCAACAGCCAGCAGCCTCCTGACTTGCAGTGTGCAAGAAAAGGCACTGAGTTCAGAAACCAAAGCTCTTCAGAGGAAAAGTGAAGAATGTTGGCTTCTGAAGCATTCAAAATCACTAAAATTCCATACTGTCCCCATATTTCAGCAGATTAACTGCAGTGCCTTTCATGTACTAATATTGCAACCATTCCCCTTCGGGGCTGGATTAAGTCTGGTTTTATCTGACCATTCCAATAAAACAACTGTGCCAGCCTTGTATTGGTTTAAAGCCAAAGATAAAAGGGGAATGAACTTTGCAGGATCTCCCTGCCTGCAGCAAGCGCAACTGCAAACAGATGAAAGCCATTAGTGACTGTGCCTTGATGAGCTGCTGACCTTTACTCAAACCTTGGGAGAGCACTGAGCAACCTGAGCCCAGATGGAAAACCAGCAAACAACAGTATGAGACAGGAGAAAGAAATTATTTTCCACCTGCCCTTCTGTTTTGCTAAATTGCTTCTGTTGGTTTGCCCAGTGTTTCCAAGTGATGCTCAGGGGCAGAACCTCAGACACAAACATCAGCATCTCCCTTGCTCATTCATGGGAGCAGATCTGGTGGGATGGTCGGTCTCATTTCTGTCAAAATTCTTCACACACTGTCACCATCTGCTGCTGTCCCAGGCAGAACCTTTCACTGACATCTAATGACAAGATCAAACCAATCCCAGCATCCTGAAATCACCTGAAATCCCAGGGTGGTTTCCTTGCTAGAAATTCAGCTTGTTATTAGCCAATATGTTCTTCCCCACCTTGATAACTCTTGGTACTGTGCTAGGGAGGTCAACGACCCTCCTGAGAATCATGGAACAAACACTCAACCAAAAAAAAAAAGTCTTTAGATAAAATAACTTTGTAGACAATTCAAATAAGTGGGAAACAGGCAGATGATGCCTCAGTGGTTTGCACTAGGTCATGAAGCAAATATTTCTGTCTCACCCACAACCAGAAGGCAGGTCTGAAAAATTTTATGGGCAGAATTTATTGTGATGTGATGTGTGACTCCAGCTCCACTGCTCCACCAGAGGCAACCTGCAGCCCAGCCTGCAATGCTGATGCCACCTCTACACTCTGGTGAGGCAAACAGAAGTGATCAGATCACCACCACCACCATTGCCCACAGGCCAACCAACTACAACCCCCACGCTCGCAAGAGGAGAATTGTAGTCAAACATACACTGTCTGAATGCTTTTCCAGGAGATGGAGGGTGCCTGTCTGACCCTTGCTTCACCAGTAACAGCTGGTTTAGCACTGCTTCCCTGTGTGCAAGTGATGAGCCACAGAGCCAGCCTGCTTAGTGGGAAAGGTTTGAGCAAAATCCCAGGAACACGTTTTGACCTTCCATGTGCTGTCTTCTTCATTAGCAGCGTTTCTGCCCTTTTTCCCATGAAACATGTCCAAAGGTTTGTGTGCTAACCTGAAGCCTGCAAAGAAATTCCTGGGGTTTTGTCTTATCCCAAAGCACAGTCTCAGAGGAGCAGCTACAGCCCAGCACAGAACTGAGAGTGCCAGGGGCAAACACATCTCAGCAGCACATGGAAATGCCTTGCTGAGAAAGCCCCTGACCCCAGAGACACACTGATGGGCAGAAATGCAAACCAGAACCCTAAATGTGCCCTGAAACTGTGACTTGGGGAGGCAGTGAGAGCTGTTCCAGGCCCTCCATGCAGAACCTGCCCTCAGCATTTCCCCCTGCCCCGTAGACCACAACTCCTTTTGCATCAGTGGTGCCACTGCAGGCACGTTCCTCACACTGAGGATTATCTCCAGAGAGAGAGGGGAAGGCTTGGCTGGTACCTGGGGGCTCTTGAAGGACATCACTAGAACAGCTTGCAAGCAGGAGGCTGCTCAGCCCCTGAGAGAGACAAACACTCAGGGCAGAAACAAAAGCTGCTGGATGTCAGTTCACTTAGTCTGAGATGAGTTTACGGATCCTCACAGCACACATTTATGCTTTTCATACTCTTTCATATTTCTGTAACTAGTTATATTTCTATAGCTATTCTAGATGAAACTAGATTGTTTCATCTCCTCAATGAAACAGTGAAGTACTAGGAAAATTAAAGGGGGATTTAAATTTAATTTTTAATCATGCACAAACCTCAGGTACCTACCTGAAATTGAAATGATAATATCATTAGCGAGTCAGAGAAAGAATGAAAATGTTTTCAAATATGGACACACATACAGACACACATGTTGTGGCATCTGCCTATGGCACTGACACACAGCAAAGTGTAAAGGATGGCCTTATCTTGGTCACTTCTGAGCTAAATTAAATTTACACTGCTTCTGAGGATGTAAAACTGTGAGCTGGAAAATTGGTAGCATGTGTAATTTCAGCACTCTATAGCAAATGACCAAACCTTGAACACCCTGGGAAGCAGAAGAAAAGCCCGTCCTCTGCTTGTATTTGGGTCACTAGGAACTGCAGAATTAAAATATTTCAGTTATTTTCATATCAGAAGCAATGTGTGTGTACCTCCACATCAATGAAAGCCTTTCATTCATGTTTTCAAAGGGATGTTTTGTTTATCTTAATGTTAGCAGGTAACACTTTCTCCTGTGTGACCCAGGGTTTGACTGGTCCG
This sequence comes from Hylia prasina, assembly GCA_013397195.1. Taxonomy (NCBI): domain Eukaryota; kingdom Metazoa; phylum Chordata; class Aves; order Passeriformes; family Sylviidae; genus Hylia; species Hylia prasina. The sequence continues at coordinate 90,960 of VYXD01007322.1, forward strand.
TCACCCTGCTGCTGAGCACTGCAAAGGGGCTGAGGCTGCACAAGGCTGCTGAGAGGGTCAAGTCCCCAAACTGCTGGTGAAAACTTTGAAACTACACAAACCCTGAAATCTAGAAACAATACCAAGACCCTGCCAGCAGGCTCACACGTAAAACTGATTTTCATTTTCAATTTTGAGGAAACTTCTGTTGCCAGTGTTTTTATGTCCAGCCTCAGCACTGTGCTATCTATCACAAAACTAATTTTTGCAAGCCCAGCCCTTCACAGGAGCCACTTGTTCTCTAACTGAAGACAAAAATCTTGCTCTGTTTGCTAAAGCACAGAACAACTGTCAGTGATGTACTTTCGTCTGGAACAAAGAGGAGTTTGGAAAAGACCCATTCACAAAGAAATTGTCAAGAGACAGGAGGACTCTCTCATGTTCCCCTACTTTAAAACCTAATCATAAGTTTAGGCTTGTGCAACTTGACAAATTTGTAGCTCACTGAGCAAAAAACCTCTTTTATATTTTGCTGTCAGTGTTAACATTTCAGAAGAATGGAATGCAAAAGCTACTGAATTAAGATAAATTACATGCTTTTAACTTCTTATTTTGAATTCTGATTCAGAAACAGAATTCAGGATTCTTTGCATGGAATGCATTTAAAAGTCTCTTCATCTGAAGCAGGATTTAGGAAATGCAAACTGACCAGCCTGCACTTAAGTGTTGCTTGAAATTTGATACTTAATCACAAACAGGAATGCAGAATTTTTTTCATAATACTTTACACTAAAGTGAGGATTAATTCATTCAACCTGTTTCATCCTCTTGAAATTAACACAGGATTTCACCAGGCCTTTCCAAGTGACAGGTAAGGTAGTTAAGAGCCAGAAAACAGCAACAATACACTTTGAGTGAGTTCTCTTTCATTCCATGCTCGATTCATTCCCATGCCTGCCACATAAATTCATTTATGAAGTACAAATAGTTAGCCTAAATTCAGCTAGATACATACCAAGAGTACTTTTCCTTCTCCATTTAATACAACCTGCTGCAGAAAGCCCAGGTAAAAGGGTGAGCCCTATCGTATCCAACAGCATTTCAGTGCCCTGAACAGACTGTCTGGGGAGTGTTGATGCTGCCTGTATCTGCAAAAAAAGGGATGCAAGCAAAGACTCTCCTGGGCCAGCAGTAGCTGCATCAGAGAGAAGGAGCAGAACATAAACCAATCCCAGATGTGCTGCACACCCTCCCAGCTGTGATCCCAACAGGAGGACACACAGGTACAGCTGCACCCCTGTCCCTTCCAGCCTGGGGAGGGAAGTGCTGCCCAGGACAGCCCCAGAGTGCACTCCAGACATCCCACAGGGCAACTGCTCACAGCCTCTTCCTAAAGACTTTGGGGTGCTGGGGAGCAGCATCCACTGGGGACTGACAAACCATGTGCCTTGTGGAAAAGTGCCCTTCCAGCTCCTTTCCTAGCTGAGTGTTTTAGGCTTCATTATTTCACCTGTTTCATATCCCATTGTAAATGCAGAGAGGTGGAACATCTCCTGGGGAAGCTGCGGTGAGGTGTTTGCACTGTACAGAAGCACAGAGTCACCCCAGCTCCTCAGGCTGGGCTACCTTTCTCCTTGGGCTACAGCAAGGTCACAACGTGCTTGTTTTCCCTGGTCATGAGCCCAATCCTCACCAAATAGCTCCATGAAGAGACAGGCCTGTGTCTGTACACCTGTCTGGGCAGGCACCAGACTTTCTTACCAGGCTGCTGAATCAGTGAACTGTGCATGAAATACTTACTTTATCCCTTGGACCCAGAGTCCAAACCACAACTTGGTCCCCAAGGCACCAGTGCAGGCAGCCACCTTCAGCACTAGCCAAAATTTCTAAGGATAACTCTGCAACATCTAAGGCAGCACAGGCAGAAATCAAGTTAGCTCCAAAAATGGAAGCAGAACAGTTTTATTGCCTAGGTTTTGCAATGTGATTGATACATCTCAGCTGGGGGGGGGTGTCTATCATGTCTCCCTCTGCATTCCAGTGCAACATGGAACACAAATTCTGTGCTGATTCTGAGCTGCCTGTGCAAATCGAGCCCATGTGAACTTGTCCTCATGTGACTCCAATGTTCTGGACTCAGCAGCTTGCTTTCCCATGTCAAATAGGGAGCACAGAGAGTTTAAAATAATAGTAATAATCATTTTTAAAAAATCTTAGATGAATTGATTAAACCAAATCCAATTTCACTGCGGATTGTATTACCTAGGGGAAAATGTAGCTGGCCTGTGACACATGAAAATTTGTTTCTAATATTCTTATTATTTTCCTGAGGAGAGAAAGTATATTTCCCCTAACTTATCTTTTTCTGGTTTTTACCATAGCCTTTTCCCAAGGCAAGCTTCTTCAAAATCAGTCCCTGTAGTACCCAAACATCCAGAATGATACTGCACCTCTAAAGCAGGCAAAAACTCAAGAGAAATTCAAATACCTGGAACATGCTTTTCCTTGCAGTACAGCACTGAAAGCAAAAACCACTTTATGAAACAGAAATTAAATGTTAAATCTATGTAAGACTGCATTTTAATCAAGCACAAAAAGCAATAAAGCAGATGGAAGTGGTCATACAATTCTGCCCCTGCCTTAAATGTCTCTCTTTTAAAGCACATTTAAAGTGTTCTACAAAAAAAAAAAAATTCTTCACATAATTCTCAGTATTACAGAGTCATCTTGCTATCATTTTGTTTTCTCTTCCCTATTTTGCTGCTGCTTTATTTATTATGTTTTATCAAAGTAATACAAATGTGCCTTCTGTTGTGCCTACTCCTCATTTACTAATGCTTCAAACTCACTAGCTCAGCACCAGCAGCAATCCAGAGAGAGGCACAGGCTACAAAACCTGAGCAGGAGCAGTAAATACCTGGCTGATAGCCTGCCTTCAACTCCGTGCTGCTCCACTTAAAACATTAAAGGACTTGAGAGAGTTTAACTGCAGCGTGTGGTTTGTGCTGGCCGGGCTCTCCTCCCCGAGCTCTGCTAATGCTCTTTTCTGCTTTGTTTACAGCAGTTTTACAGCACCACTTGCCCGTGTCACTGCTGTTATCAGCACATTGATAGGGACACAGCAGCAGTGCTCCAGCATGGAGTGGGGTGATGCTCTGCCAGCTGCAAGGAAATTCCATTGCCAGTTATCCCGCTCGGGCATGCAGGCCGGGTAAATTAATTTGAGTATCCTCTTAAAAACAAAACAAAACAAAACAAAAACAAAAACAAAAAAAACCACCCTAAATGAAAATTGGAGCAACACTATTATTCATTCAGACACAGTCAAGAGCGTGAGCCATGTTGCTTACCTATGGATATGGTCCAAACTGCAGCAATTTTCATAATGGCCTTGGTGCGGGAATTGAAGCGGCTGTGCTCAATGGGATTGCGAATTGCTACGTACCGATCAAGAGAGATGGCACAGAGATGCATAATAGATGCAGTTGAAAAGAGCACATCTAGGGAAATCCATATAGGGCACAACTGTTTAGGCAAAGGCCAAGCATAATCTGAAACATAGAGAGAAAAGAAATGAAAGGAAAAAAAGGAAAGGAAATGTTTTGGGAAGCTAGGCCGTCATTTCGGAGAAACCGTCGGGAATTTTCAGCTCTGTGACACCAGTAAGGGGCACAGGCATGAGGAGTGGACAAGAAACCTCTCATGGGACTCCTCTGCGGGCAGTTCCTGGCTCTGAACACTCCACAAACCCATGGCCAGTTCCCACACATCTGATTTCTGTGACCAGGAACTAAAGGGCAGTGCCTGCAAGTGACCATTTCAGCACTGCTCCCCACTCTTAACCTTTCTGCCATATCTTCACAAAATCAAACATTACATTCCTTTGTAACTTGCTCATCACATTGTTTTCATGGATTGCAAAGCACTTGATGGCATTAACTTCACTCAGATCCTTTCCAAAATTCCCTTGACGTGTCTGTCTCAGTTTGTCTGCTGAGGAGAAAGGGAGCAGAGAGTTTTTGTGTACAGTCTAACACATATGACACCACTTCACCTCTTCTCCCCAGGCAGTGTGCCTTGATATCAGAGGAATACTTGCCTCCTTACAGAGCTGCTGGGATTGAGTGGCTGAAATTCAAAAACTGTTTTGAAGGTAGACAGCGTGGATTTATTCTTTACAGAAACTATGTTAGCAAACAGAGCAGACTTGATAGCCACATCTGACAGCAGCTGGCATGCAGCTCATTTGGGTGCCTGCACTTATTAAACTGTTTACTCAGTGCTGAAGTACAGCTTGAGGATACAAGTGACCCAGAAAGATCCTCAAGGGCCACTGATTTAAATCAAAGCTCAGAGAAAACTGATTTGTGAATGACATCCCCACATCAGTGTCCAGAATGGATTGTGTGAGATCAATAACATGTCCTGCCAAGCTCTGGGCTTCTTATCAAAACAAATCAAGAGTATCTAGAGCAGCTGAAAGCATGAGAGGCTTCAGAATGGTTGAATAATGAGATATTCTTGTATCTTCATTCAGAACATGGATACCGAAAGCAATCCTGAAGTTTTCCTCAAGGATCAGAATCATCGCTCTGCAGAATCAATGTTATATTAAAAATCGTGCAGCTCCGTCCTACTGATCTCAAATGGAAAGGATGAAACATTAGTCTCAGAAATCATAGTTTGAAACAAATTACCCAGCCAGGACAGACTCAGGATACTGTCATGCAGAAAACTGAGATTAACAAAACCAGAGTAAATTATTATGAAATGTCCCAGAGAAGCCCAGGAACCTCTCACAAAGAGCACAGTGGAACGAGATGGATACATTAGCTCATTTTATCAGTGGGAAACAAGCAGATGAAGTGCTAAGTACTCACCAAACCCACACAGCCAGGCCTCAGCTCCAGGGAGATAAGCCACTCATTTCAGGGAGTTTGCACCACATCTATTAAATGGACTGTGAGTGGACTGAAATCCACAGCAGCAAGCTTTTAAGAGGTCTCTGTCAAAGGGAACTAAGTAAAGCACTTTGTGGCTGGTGCATCTTTATTTTAAAAGGCACCTCTGCTGTACAAATGAATAGAGCTTGATTAAATATGACTCAGCCCCTTTAGAACACTAAGATCAAATTCTCTGCCTCCTGCTCATGCTCACACTCTGCAATAGCTGAGGACATCGCTGCCATCAACCTGCAACTGAGCTCAGAGCCGCAGCTCGGCACACCTTGGATTTGCTGGGTGTTTAACCATGCTCAGTGAGTGCTCTGGGGAAGAACAAGTCAGAAATCCCACAAGTGGAAGCTGTGCTCCCTCTACAGCCCCAGCTTTTCACTGCCAACCCACACTAGAACACACTCAGCAGACTTTATCCCTCGCTACTTCTCCTCTGAGTTGCCAGATCCAGCTCTGAGCTGCAGGCTGAGCTGAGCCTTGAGCACAAAGGCCCCGAGTGTGCCCTGGTGGAGGTGTCTGGGAGGGAACCAAGAATGAAACAGTGCTAAACACCTACATAAGCAAACCCCCCAAATTCTTTGTAAGAAACACTGATTGTTGTACCTTGAATTCATCTGAGATCTTAAAATCATATATTTAATGCACTGGCAGGTAGACCAGATAGGAGAGTGCTGAAGGGAATTAGATGAATGAAGCAGACCAGAACAAAAGTTGGTNATATTTGGTAGGTGGTAGAAGTTTACGCTGGCTAAATTCACCTAGAAAAGCATATGGAAGACTATTGCAGTGATACTACTTTGAGATCAGTGTTGGCTTCTGGGTCTGGTCAGAATAAAATGTAAAAAAGGAAGAAAACTTCTGCAGAAAATTGCTTCATCCTCTAGGACTGGATAGCATCTCATTTGTGCAGCGTGATCCTGACTGTGCAGCAGCCTCTGCAGGGGGAACAGTGACATCCATGGCTACTCCCCACAGCAGGCAGGTGGCCAGGAAACCCCCAGTGTCTCCAGAAAAAGCCAACCAGCCTCCAG
>VYXD01007322.1:97351-134189 GCA_013397195.1 Hylia prasina
TGAGAGGGAGAGGAAACTTTCTCAGGAAGTTTCCTAAAAATGATCTGCAATAACAAAATGTCACTCTGGAAACTTGTGGAATGGCAGCTTGTAACATCACTGTAGCTCAACAGAAAGGGCATAATATATATTCTATCTCAAAATGTAATTATTTTTAAGTAAGCATGGTGTGTGCCTTTGAAAAACACCTACACAGCCTACAAAGCCAGTAATTTGTAAAAAAAGAAAAACAGCTTTATTCTAATTCTGTTTTGAATAAATGTACAAAACATAGGAAATGTGCCCTGTGACTGTGCCAAGATGCAAACAAGGATTAAAAAAAATCTGTTAACGATGTTATACCTTTAAAACAATTTTATCCTCAGAAACACCCTAATTACAGAGGGTAACATTTCTCTAATTTGTTCTTTTTTCTCTTATTTCATTTACAAAGAATAGCAATTACCCCATATTTAGAAGAGCAAATGACTGAGTGAAATGCATTCTTGGACCCCAGCACTTCTAAGATGTAGTAATTGCATTTCCAATGGAAAAAAATCATCTCAGTTCAAATTTGGCTCCAAGAATGAAACAGTGCTAAACACTTGCATAAGCAAAAAAAAAAAAAACAAAACAAATTCTTTGTAAGAAACACTGATTTTTGTACCTTGAATTCACCTGAGACCTTAAAATCATATATTTAATGCACTGGCAGGTAGACCAGATAGGAGAGTGCTGAAGGGAATTAGATGAATGAAGCAGACCAGAACAAAAGTTGGTGTTTCTTTACCCAGCATGTATCCAAACCAGAGATGATGATGATGATGATGATGATGATTATTATTATTATTATTATTATCATTATCATTATTATTATTTGCCTCCAGATATTTTGTGTGTAGTAGAAGTTTACACTGGCCAAATCCACCTAGAAAAGCTCATGGAAGACTATTGCAGTGATACTACTTTGGGATCAGTGTTAGCTTCTGGCTCTGGTCAGAATAAAACGAGCATGTAAAAAAGGAAGGAAACTTCTGCAGAAAATTGCTTCATCCTCTAGGCCTGAATGGCATCTTGTGGCATCTGTGGTTGATGTGGGTCCTCACAGCACACATGGGACAAACACTCATATTTAGGCAGGAGTCATGGTCCCCAGGTGGGATTTCATCTCCTGCCCCAGGATGCAGAAGCAAACCACAATTCCTGTGTGTCACTGAACAGCTGAGATGAGCACAAACTGTTGGCAGGAATAGAAAGAAACTCAAAGGCATTTTGGCAAAGTCACAGACCATCCCTGTGTGTAGTTAATTTGCTGTCAGATAAGAATTCCTTACTTTTTTTTTTGTGTGTTTTCCATCAAGAAAGACGGCAGCTATGAAACTGAGTCACTTGTGTCAGAGGCTTTATGCACATGGGTATAAAAGTGTTGCTTAGCACTGTTATGGGCATTGCACTGTTCAGTGCATGAAAGTCAGAATTACCAGCTACTCCAGAAGGAGGTGACTGAATAATCCAAACCACAGCAACTGGAAGCAAAGTTAATTATGTCAAATGGTAAAAGAGAATTACTCCACATTGTAGGAAAATGGTTGTACAGAAAGAAAATTTAAATATCTGTTTGTTGTACAGATTCAGTACTTCTACAATGCAATCTGCTCAGGATATCTCCTGAGAAAATGTTGTGTAACACCTAGGACAAATCTGGGATAACAGCAACAAAATACCTGCTTACACCAAAATAAAGCCCAAAATTATGAAAAATTCATCTCTGTATCTTCAAGAGTTTCTCATGAGAAACTCACAGCAATCTGCATCAATCATTTCCAGCCATGAACAGGAATTTGGGAAAGGCTTCAGCACACATTTGTTGTGTTTAGCCAGTGCCTTGTATCTATTGGGATGGATAAAAGGATAAAAATCCATCCTTCGAAATGACATGGGGAGAAAAACAGTATATGTTGTCTTATTATAACATTTTACATATATATAGATCTATGCACACTATATGTATGTATTTTATATAAAAGAAAAAGAGCACATGCAAAATAAGTCCTAAAGATGCTTATGTGTGTTCAAAAGCCTCTTTTACCATTGTTCATTGGGTTGGCTAAAAACTAAAATACATGCAAAATTTCACATTTTAGGCTTCTGACATTTACTGGTATTTACAATTCACTTTTAACTACTTTAATGAATTGAATGAAAAAAAAGGTAGGAGTTTGAATCAATCCCAGTACAAAGCACAATTTCCCAGCAGTTAAAATGGCAACAAGGTGTGCTTGAAGCACCTTTTGACAACCCTGTAGCTGCCTCAGATGTATTTCAGGCTGTGCACTGACCCAGTGCCCTGACTCTTGGAAAGGTCAGTGGCAAGGATCCAGGGGATGCCCCAGATAATTCCCTGGGAATCCCAAAATGAGCAGAGTGCCCTATGCAGTGACAGTGCTCACTTGGGTTTCCTTGCTGTGACCAAGAGCAGCAGCAGACAATGCAAACAGCAGCCCAGAACATGCCCCAAGCCCGTCCCTTTCTGATGGGCTGTGCAGCTTTTGAACATTCTTTCACACATTCCAGGGAAAACCCACTGTTGTGGTTTGTAGAATAAAACCTACTCTTTCCCACTGCTTTTTACCCCCACTGCACCATTGATGCAGCTGGAGAATTTTGTACAAACCAGACTTTCCAGTGTTCACTTTAAACTTTCATAGCTGCCACAGGCTTTACAAAAATAGAAAGCAATTACATACAGTTTTAACATTATTGCATTGCATTATTCCCAAGGGAATGAAAGAATTTAAATGATTCTCTTCTCTCTCTCTTATCTAGGAAGTAAAGCATTTCTAAGTCTGAAATACCGCATCAGGAAGTGTAAAGCTACGTTATCTCTTTTCTGCTGGTTTGTTTTCCTCAGATTTACATAGACAAATGACTCAGAGACATCCATATCACTCTGAGAGCCACACACCCGAGGGGGCTGAAAAATCTCCACTGTGCCCAAGAAGAACAGAACGTCTTGCTTGATCCCCCACAGTCATCAGTGTTTACCAGCATGTCCACAGAGGGGCTCAGGGACATGCAGCCTCCTGGCTAAAGAAACAGCTCATCTCAAGGGCAGCACTGCCAACCCTTTTGGTTTTATCATCAACAGAATGGAATTTAATGGTTTTTTCCAATGTATTTAACTCTTGGGCACCAAGTTACACGAGAAATTATGTTTACCTTTGAGTTTCTAGTCTGCATTTTTCTAGAGGGAAGAAAAAAGGCTGTCCTGAGGCTGTCTGGATGCCTTAAATAGCACAGCCAAGCACAGGGACATGATCTACACACAAAGAACAATGGTGACTTTTAGGAGGAGGACTCTGTTCTTCAGTGCTGCAAGTTCAAAAAGGCTTGAGTGTCCCAACAGGTGCGGAGCAGAGGATGGGCTCTCAGGTGATGTGGTGGGCAAGGGAATGGAGGAGACCACCAAGCAAGAAAAGCAGTGACCCTGTGTGCAGGCAGAGCTTTGGAGAGATCCCTGCTGGCACCCTACCCCTGAACATCTGTGAGCAGAAGACGCTGCTTTGCTGTAGTGCAGCACCTCACAGAGGGTTCACTTGGTTCTGTGCCACTGATCACACCCACCTGGGCTGTTCCTGAGCTTCAGTTTCCCTCTGAGCTGTTTGGTTTTGGAGCTGCCAGTGGCACAAGTGGCCCCCGGGCAGGGAGCAGCAGGAGATGGGGATGGAGCAGGGTGGTCTCCTTTGGAAACCCCCCTCCACTGAGGGAAACTCCAGAACGTGCCTCCAAAGATGTTCTGGTTCTTGTCTCACAAGTTAAAGTGATTAATTGATGTGACTGCATTTTGTTGCAGATCAAACAATTGCACTCTCTATGCTGTTATAAGAATTTTAACTAATTGTTAGATTTTCCTTTCTATCCAGCGTTGCAATGACTTGCAGTCTTGGCAGAATGTGTAAGAAAGAAGGAAAATTAAGGCTAGAACAGATACAATTATCTGAACTAGGGAAAGGTTGCCTGAATATCATTTAAGTAATATTTTAAATGCAAGGAGCCAGCTTTCCTTATACTATACTTAAAAGAACCCTGTTAATAAAATGGGATGTTTTCTAAGAAGCAAAACTAGTGAATGTTGTTTTCATCCCAATGTCAGCGTCTCTTCTCTTATGGAAATATAAAATTATTCTGGTGCTATTTGTCATTCCATAAATCCATGTGTTATATTGATTTTTTCATTTATTGGCGGAGTCTAAACTTATGTTTGAAGCCAAGGGATAAGTTTCTAGGCTCAATGCTTTCTCTGGTCAGTTTAAGCATCTGTAGCTGCATCTGGAATTTTTGCATTGAGTGATATGGACAGTTAACGGAGCAATGGTACAATTAATTGAATTGTTTCAGCAAGTTCATATAAAGGCTTCCTTCCAGCATTTTAACTCCAAGAGAGCTATGGTCTCTTCACACACTCCTGAGCTGCATGTTCTTCCTAATAATTTATCTAAATGAAACCACTGTCTAATAAAATATTCATGGCAGTAAGCATTTTCTATTTACTCATGTTCTGTATGTCAGCACAGCATCAGGACAGCATCCTCTCCTTCAATTTCCTTCATGCTGGTCACAGATCAGCCTTCACCTGTAATTTAAACAACTAATAAAGCAACAGTTGAACTACCACACTGGAAGGTAAGCTCACAAGCAAACAGAGACCTCACACAAATACCTCCTAAACATGAGAATGTAAATATTTTCAAATAATCTGTCTCGTAACAAAGTGCACAAACATGTGCCAGTAACAGGTGGTTTTGCCCCAGTTTTGATGAAATTGAGCAAGATCCATTATCACAAGAAATAGCTGCCAAAGCCTACAGATCATTTGAGGAAACTAAAATTCAGAACTGAAAATGATTATTCAATTACAGCTGACTGCTGAGGAGTTACCTTAGCTGCAACAAAGGAGCCATCTGCTTGAACTCTGAGTTCCTGATACCAAATCAAGTTTAGACTCTGCCTCAGTCCTAGGACTGGCTCTAGGGCTAGTGAGAGGACACAAAACCATAAAGAGGATTTTTTTTTGGTGTTTGGTTTTATTTCAGCATAACTCTATGGCAATTCAAATGTCTGTGCTATGCTGACAGGTGCCTGGGAGCCTACATGGGATTAATCCTCTTCCCAAGCTCGGGCTCCCTCCTGACAATGCAGCTGGACAAACTGGCCTCCAAAACGTGATAAAATACCTGATATCAGTAAGAGATTAAATATTCTTTGGATATAGAGGGTTTCTTACTCAGAGAACACATATCTTTCATCTTTAACTAGCCAACATTTTTACTAAATCTTCCAGGAAGATGACAAAACTGATAAGAATTTGCATGCTCACTGCAAACCATGTTCTGCAAACCAGCAGCGCTGGCTTTGAGCATACAGATGCAGATGTTTGGTCTGCCACACCTGAAGGTCTGTGCTGAAAACTGCAGTTCAGGGCAAGTGATCTCATTTCCTATAAGGATGTTTTGGCATGTGGACCCTGTTCCTGGTGGGTGACATCAGAGAAAGTGAAACTTAACATGTGACCAGCCTCTGGGTACAGTAGTACTCCTTTGAGTTTTGCAGAAATTGTAGACCTATTGTAAGTTCATTAACATGAAGTAAAGTTTAATTTAACATGGATAAATGAAACGTGGGTGTACTGATATATTAGAAAGAATACTATTACGCAGAAAATTATAGTAGTCTCATGAGGTGGTAAAGGAAACTAAAGAAATTATATTTAGTTAAGTTATACCATTGGGGGCTTGTTTTTGCTTTGTAATCAAGTGCAACATTATTTTATTATCATGGTTATACTATTATTACAGTGTAATCTTGCACTTGATTACAAATCAAACCCAGCAATAACTGCGGTAATAAAACAATGTGTTAACATAATAATCCAGCAAAACATAATGAAACAGGTGCTGTTGATCAGGCACAGCATCAGCCAGTCAAGGGAGGGGACTGTCCCACTCTGCTCTCACTGGGGTGGCCTCACCTTGAGGGCTGGGGACAGTTTTGGGTGCCACAAGAAGAGGAGACTGAGGACAGACCCCAGTGAGGTCTGCACTGATCTCTTCTCTGGTGACCTTTAATACAGAAATGAATTACATGAGTGCTGCAGTATAATTAGCTAATCCCGAGGTACAAGAGGCACCCATCCCAATATGGACTAGGAAATCTTGGAAAAACCATTAGGGAAAGTAGATAAAGTAAGGTGCAAAAGGTATATTTAAAGAACTTCATCTTGAAAGTTGTATTCATGCTTGTCAACATCAACTTGCTGTGTTCTGTCAATCAATTAACCTCACTCTGCTGCTGTGCATCTTGGATGGACACAGCCAGCTAGATTTGAGCAAGAAAGTAGACTCACTGCTCTTGGCTTCTCCTGTGATAAAATGCAATCTCCCTTTCTGTTCGTTTCAAACTGACTGATGAGAAGAAATCAACAAAAGCCCAACTGGCAAATTCAAAATTTTACCCAACAAATCCCAAATTTAAATAGCGGAAAGAAAAGTAATTCCCATTCAGAAGAAATGCACAGGGAGGAGGGCAGAGCTCTGCTGCCTCCCAGAACCAGCCATCAATATTCATGGGTGTCAGACACGCATTTCCAGTCTCCTGCATCCCAGTGGGTGCCAAATAGGTACAGCAAAAGCCTGTCAGACAATTTCCATATCTCAGCAACACCAAGACCTTTCCATACAGCTGCTGCCTCTGACTGAGGACGGAAATAGACATTTATAAAAACAAGCGAAACACCCAAATCTTACAAAAAATAAACACGTTGCAAAACAAATTATCCATCAGAAGATGGAGAGGTGTTGGTCAGAATAACAACCTGTCTGTCCTGATAACTCCAGCGCTGCTGGAGGACTGAGGCTCCCACCAATTTGTCAACAGGAATGGAAATCAAACCACCCAAAAAAAACAACCATGAATCAACAGAGCCTTATCAGCCATCCTGCCTTGCCCATCAAATCTCTCACCTAAGAGCTGATAGAGGAACTCTTCATGTTTGTATATTACTCATTGAACTTTCTAGTCCTGAACCTTTTTCATCTAGGAAGCAAGACAGCATCTTGGATGAGGGATTCACTCCCTGAACCTACTGCTGTCACTGTGCTTATCAGACTGCCTGCAGGAACAGTAAACTTTTCCAACAAGAAAACTTGTTGCAACCAGAAAACACAGAGACTGGAAAAACAGAATATATCTTTGAAACTAATGCATGAAACCCAAATTTTGATGTAGCACACGTTTTTAATCACAGCCTAGGCTCCAAGACAGGTTCATGCACAAATCCCTCTCGTGCCATTAGCATCTTTAATGACAATTTTGGCAGAATAGCCAGTAAGGATCCATTTGGTTCCTCTTGTAAATTGTCCACTCAGGAAAAGATTGCATTTTGCCAGTGAGGCAGTGTGCACATAGTGCAAGGCAGAGCAATTGGCATGTGGCCCCTCTTCCATCTATGTAATTTTCATTTGATTTCCCTGCAAGCAGATGAATCACATAGAGCCTGTTTCCCAGCATGTGCTGGTAAGACACAAAGCAGGAACTTACTGCTACTCTTACTGTTAGGTCTCAGGGAAGAGGACTAACTTATGAGGGTATTTTAATGAATAATAGACAACTCTAGAACCAGAATTTCAAGGAATATGTCATGTGAATTGGATAGAGACAGTCAAATCATAATTTGCTGAGTAGAATTTAATGACATCAATTCAACTGATGGATGGGAAGGGAAGTAGAATGAAAAAGTTGAGTTAATTCTGAGTTAATTGACCTAATCCTGGAAACATGCATAATTTAAACTAATGTGTTACACTGGGATATTTGTCTTACAACATATTCAAGGGATTTTTAGAGATTTCACCTCACTTCTCTGTATTTCTTTGCATATTTGTAAAGCAATTGTCTCTAGATGTATTGGCCTGCCTAATGGCAGTGACTTTCCCCATATTTTTGAGCACAAAGGCTGAGCTGGCCCACCACATCCATCTCTTCTAAAAATGCAGCAGTCTATTGATCAGGTTCTGGCATTTCACCAGCATTCAGGTTGAGCCCTTAATGCAAGAAATTATGATATTATTGTGTTGATCACATAAAGTCACCACACACTAAAAAAGAAATCTTACTTCTTTTCACACAGTGCTTCCCATAATATAATACAGTAAAAGCACCAACTATGTCAGGATGTACACAAATACACCAAACAGCAAAATGCAGATGAGGCATCCATCTACATCCAACAACAAATTCCCTGAGTGATGAAACAGCCTCAAGTTGTGCCAGGGGAGGTTTGGATTGGACATTACAAAAAATTCCTTCACTGAAAGGGTGGTGAAGCATTGCAAAAGGCTGCCCAGGGAAGTGATGGAGTCACTGTCCCTGTCAGAGGTCAGGAGACACAAGGGTGTGGTGCTCAGGGATGTGGCTCAGTGGTGCCCCTGGTAGGGTCAGGTTTATGGTTTCATTTGATGATCTTTGAGATCTTTCCCAGCCTGAATGATCCCGTGCACACAGGACACAAGCTGAACAAGGATGAAACAGCTTTTCAGTGTTAAGTCCAGACAGAACAGGAGTACAGCTGAGCAGCCTTGGGATTCTGGGGTTTCCCTGGAGTTCTCTGCAGCTGCAGCCAGGAAAATGAAGCCACGTGTTCATCTCTACAGCACACTGCAGTTGGACCAGTCCTGGGAATCGTGGCTGCTCCTTGACAAGTGTGGAGAAACACAATCTACTGACTATTTCCTCAGCCCACTTTCACTCTCCTGAGGTTAGCAAGAGAGAGAAAGTTCTCAGCATGAGATAATATGTCCCAGATATTTGGTGCATGGAAATGTTGCTAGATTTAGCAGCAGTCACCCTCTAGGAAGGAAAACAAGGTGTTTGTGGGTAAGAGAAAACAGAAATAAAAGCAATAACTGGTATGAGGTGTTCGGGATGGACAGAGTGGCTGAAGGCACTGAGATGCACTCCTCTGTCACAGCTCACCCATGATTACAGCTGTGTCTTAAAATCTAGGCCACAAACATGATGCTTCTAAGTGGAGAGGATTATATTTGTCACTTAGGTTAGGGTAAAGGTTGAGAAGAGCTGCTGCTCTTTCAGTCAGGTGCTGGCAGCTCCCTTGCTCCCTGGGCTGCTGGGACACCAGGCTCTCTGGTGTGCTGGGGGGGCACTGAACATTTTCACTGGGTCCTTCTCCAGGTGAGAAACAGGCACGTAAATCTGTATGTACAACTAGGCAGACCAAAATTAACTCAGTCTTGGTAAAATGTCTGCAATTCTAGTTAAATCCTCTCTGTTGATTTTAAATTTTTTTAAGAATGGGGATGAAACACACCCAAGGAGGACTCTGGGTGTGTTTCACATGGCTCCAGTGCCTGCAGCTGGTGCTGCTCTTCTGCTTAGATGAGGCTGAATCTGCCTGTGGGAAACACATAACCTGTCTTCATTTTATTTGGTATCTCCATGATCTGCCTGGTGCCTTTATAAAACACCAAATTTACTGCTGGAACACTTTATCATCACATGGTCTTTCTTTCTATACATAGCAATTCTGGTTTTCTGATTATCTTCTATCAATTTCTGATTTGCTACAAAGCATGTGAGTTTATATTTCTTTTCAACTAAACTCATAAAAATTAATTACAATGAGGCAATGCACTCAGAAAACTACTACTGGATCTAGCAGGCTATTGTAATAAAAAGTAAATAAAGATTCATGCATTCTAAAGCACATTTAGCTTCACTGATCTAGAAGCAAATTGGGCATGAGAAGATTGCACTGACAGCATTAAAACTGCTGCTGTGTTTAAATTGACATATATAAAACAGAAACGTAACTATGTACACTCCAGATTTTGGAGGCTTTACACTCCTGTGAGTTTTTAAACCTGTTGCATCTTCCAAAAATTTTGAGCAAAAGAATGAAATAAAAACTGTAATTGGAACTAAAACTTTATTTGCACTAAATAACACTTAAATGAGTGCCATTCAAAATTATTCTAATGAGTCATTCTTGCACATAAAAGATTTATTTTGGTTGGGCAATTCTCAATTTCACCAAGCAGGCAAGACAGACCCATCCAATTTAATGTCTAAAATATGAAAAATAGCTTCCTGATTGGATGCAACACATGAGCTGTGGGCAAATTAGTAAAATATAAGGCCATATGTTCAACTAGCATAATAGGATTTACTCCACTGAAATAATCTAAAGTATTTTAACATTTCCCTTCACCCCTCAGGAACAGGCAGGGCAAGAGTGGACTCTGCCAGTTTCTTTCCCACATCTGCAGAGGCAGCATCTAAGGAAATATCCTGAGATGTGACAGTTTATGTGCCCTGTGCTTACCCAGAACTGCTACCAGGGTGTGTCTTGGGGTGACACCACAGCTCCAGTTCAGCTCTGGGGCTGGGAGTGCTGCGAAAATCTTGTCCCCACTGACCAAGAGCACACCTGGTCTTTGTTTCCTTCACTGCCACTTGGCTTCTGGCTTTGTTTCAGAGCCCACCCAGTGTGGGGATGATGGGCCCAGCTCACCCCATGGAGATACCTGAGCCCTGCTGGAGCTGTGAGAGAAGAAATTCTGGTAACAGGTTCCACTGCATAAATCTGAAAAGGGAAAGCAGCCCAGTTTGTCAGCTTTTGAAGGGAAGTTTCAAAGCACATTTGCCTCTTAGAAAGTACCAAGGTGAATGGAGGCTCTGTTTTTTCACACTGCAGTGTTAGGATTTTCTATTTAAAAACTGCTTCTTGCAAGGAAGTTAAGGGGTTTGGTTTCATAATAAGTTGCTCAGAGATTTGTCCTGGCTTTCTGTTGCTACACACTGAAACACACGCATTTTGTCCTCAATATCCCCAAAGAAGGCAGCTGGAAAGAAAGAGGCTCTGGAAAATGGAAGATATAACTGCAGCAGCTCAGTGTCTTAATGATATTTGGTAGCAAACAACAGGACACAAGAAGTCAGAAAGTTCTTTTCAATCCTGAATTCCTGTGGGATCAGGAAACACCCCTTGTGATCTTTGTGATGTCACTTTCTTTTTTGAATTATGTAGCTCAGCACAATATTTTTCTAAGGTGAGTTTGCTTCCTTTATCTTTTAAATAGTTTTGGGTTTTAATCAAAACCAGTGAAATGAACAAAAACCCCTCAACAGTCTCAGCCAGCCCAGAAGAGAGCAGTTCACTCCTTTCCAGCAGGAAAAGCAAAACACCAGTGCCTTAGGGAGAACCAGCCTCACCAAGCCAAGGCAAAGGCAATCACAAGAAGATTTTCATGCCAAACCACATTAAGCAAATAGATGCCCACAGAAACACGCTTCAGAATCATGCCCTGCACAGACCAGGAGCACATTTCAGCACTGAGCTGAGTGCTCCACGCTGTGCAGCTCTGGGTCACCTCAGCTGGACAAATGCCAGCTCATTTCTCTTACCTGCATGTTCCATAAAGCTCTAACAGGAGACTAACAGGCTTTGGATGATGGTGCTGAAACCTAATGAACAGCAATGGCATGCAAGGAGCTGCATTGCAGTGGCACAAGAGATTTCCTCAGACTCAGAGGAAAGCAGCAAAACATCTCAGACCCTTCTAGCTGAAGGATGCTGCTGCATCATGCCAAGGGCTGCAGCCATGACCAGGCAGGCAGGGAGTAAAGAGGTTGGAGGAGACAGAAAATTGGAGGACTCTGGCAGAAGCCCTAGCCTCTCTGCATGTCCTGTCAATGTTCCCACTGACTTTAGCACAGTCAGAATCTCCTCTTATGGATTTTGTAGGAAGCCATTCCCTAGGTCCCTGGGCTTACAGTTATTTACCTATAGCCTGCTGCCACTGAGCAAAATGCAGGGGCAATCCATCCAGAAAATAAAATCTAAGGTGTTCTGTAGCATTCCTGGCTTTCATTTTTCCATATTTAGTGGGAAAAAAAGAAAGTACTGGACGTGCCACTTCAAATCTCAGAAACAAGGCCTCATGCTTCCATGCAGGTTAGAATAACTGGTTTTGTTCAGGCCTTTCTGCAAGAACCTCTGTCTGCAAAAAAAACCCTGTCAGACCCCTGGGGCAAACAATGAGTTTCTGTAGTATCCCTTGGCAAGCTGTGAAAATCTGGGCTAAAAGCACATTTTCCTGGGAAAGGGATGGGTTAGGTCCCAGTCTGGCAGCGCTGCCACGTGCCAAGGCTGTGGCTCACACACCTGAGCTGCCAGGCTGGGCTGCTGGCACAGAGCCCTAGTTCCCTGCTGGGCACTCTGCTCTGCAGGGCACACCCAGGAGCTCTGGGATCCTCTGCACCTCTCTGGAGGGGTATCATTTACCTAAACCTAACACAGTCTGACTCAAAAGGGTGTGCAATCTGTACATTTTATTGCAGCCAGAGAGCAGCCATGCAGCCTTCTCCACAACCAGCCCTCAGTGGAAGCTACCAGAAACAGAGGCTGCTGGAAGTGTTTGTGCTCTGCTCATCTGTGCTGGACTGAGCAGCCTGAGCTCCTCATCCCTGGCAGATCACAGGTTAAAAGCCCCATTAACCCACAGCAGGCAAAGGAGCTGGTCGCTCAACAGCAAGGGGTTTGGAGGAGAAAAAAAAAGCATGTTTACAAATGTGGAATGTTTACTGTTGTCTCATGTTTTCTCCTAATGCTGGCGGATTGACAAGATCCTCTTGTCAACAGTAACAAACACAGAGAGGACAGCAAAGAATTTCTCTGCTTGTTCCAAGAAGCCAGCCAAAGTCAGAGCTGGATGATATACAGGTGGCGCAGGGTGAAGAAATAACAAGAAAGAGGCAGGTGGTAAAAAAAATCAAATAGCAACTGTTCTACCTTTTTATCTGACAGCAGAATTTGGTCTTCAGAGTCCTGTAAACTAATGTTCCCAAACGTGGATAATAGCTGAGCTCAAATGAGTCACAAGGACCTGGCACAAAGCTGCCAGGCCCTACCCACAGCAGTAAGCAAGGTGCTATTGAAACTCTCTCTGAAGCTGGCACTGATTCATTCTGGTGAAAATTATCTTTGCACCACAAACCCTCTGCTGCATCATGCAGAGCTCAGCAGCAGAGGAAGCAAGATCAGAGACCTAAGGCAAAGGGTCCTCTGCTTTCCTCCTGGAAATCAGAAAAGGCTTGCCACGTGCAAATGACCTTGAGCAATGGGCAAGAGTTGTAGGGAACAGCTCCAGTGTGAGATGGGAGCTCAGGCACAGCTGCTGGCATCACTGTCACATGGACACACTGAGCCCTTTCCTTGGAGGAAGGTGCTTGCTGGCCACAGAAAGCAGCTCCTGCTCCCCCCAGAGAGCTGCCCTGTTCCTGGCACACGCCAGCAAACTGCAGACTGGATCTCACAGCTCTGTGGCCCTGGAGTGGCTTCTGCTGTTTGGACACGCTGGATAGAAATTTGAGCTTCCCAGCAGTGCTACCGGCTTGGAAATTCATTTTCATTCAGCATTAGAATAAATGTGAAAGTTACCAGATTTTTGCAAGAAGGGAGTTATATTAAAAACTACATATTTTCAAGACAGAAATTCTAATTTATGGCTTAAAATACAGTCTGATACACCCCGGTGATTATTGTGCTACTGGCTAAATTTTTAAATTCTTGCAACAGATCACCATAAAGCTGGCAGAATAGGGACTTGGGCTCCACATGCTGCAAAGTACTTCATCAGCAACGAGAAAAACCACCTGCCTCTTCCAGCCTCCCAGAAGAAGTGCTGGATACATTGCACAGTCTCAATCAGAAGTGCAATTGGACAAAAGCACTCTGAACAGCTTTATTTGCCATGACATCCTCCTCGGGATGCCTCCAGAGCAGTAGCCAGAGAGAGCCCCTTATGTGCCACAAGACAAAAGGTGCATGGCAAAACAGAGCCCAGCTGCCACCAGCTGCAGCAGAGCAGCACAGGGCTGCACTGAGGAAAGCAGGGGCTTCCTGCTGCAGCAGCCCTTTTGTTAGAGGGTAGAAATGAGCCCAGACACAGCCTTCTTGCTTCTCCCAGCATGAAAAGGGCCCTGGTTTATTCCTCCTTACAGCTCAGCCATCCTGACTCCAACCATTCCCTGACTCTGCCTGCAGCAGCTCCTGCTGGAGGTTTCCCTTGCAGCCTCTGACTGCAGCTTTTACCCAGCCAGACTGTGACTGCAGGTTCCAACAACAGGCTCTGACTGCACACCCAGCCTGACCTCACAGCAGGGATTCTCTCTCTCCTCAGGATCCTGCTTCTTCATGATTCGCTCTCTTCATTCTCCATGGTGATCCCCCCCTTACCAGCTCACCCCATCTTTTATCTCACTCATCCTTACTGAGGATATAACTGTGGCTCAGGGGCAGCCCCCTCATCAGGGGCAAGGCAGAGTTGGGTAATTAACACAGCTGTTACTTATCAGGGGTGAGGTCACCTGTATTCCCTTCTCCTACAGCTTCCAGAGCATCTAATGAAGAATTACAGCATCCATGTCCAGAAGGAAAGTGCAGAGCAGAACACCTTGTGGAACATAACCTTCCTGTCCATAGCTGGGCAGGACAGGACAGAACAAAGCTTTTTTGAGAGGCCAGGAGGGACATGTGCACTTTTCATAGCCAGTTATTAACCCCAGGTCACTCAGGCTGCCTCAGCTAACACACAGCAGTGCAGGGAAGGATTCCAAAACATCCCAGAGGCCAGGGGATGATTGCAGCTGGCTGCACCCAGGAACTGTAGCCCCAAACACTTGCTCTGACTTTGCCCCCTGCACCCTGGACCCAGCAAAGAGCCTGGCCTGGGTCAGACTTCGGGGTGACTCTCACATGGGGTGGAGGAAAGACTCAGACCATGCTGCCAGACAAACCTGGGAAATTGCTGCTGCCCTGCTGTCCCTTCTGGTGGGGCACAGGGCTCTGAGGATCAATTTAGGTGACACTTGGGGTGAGCCACCAGCAGGCACTGCCTGCTCCTCTCAGAGATGTATTCTGGCTGTCACGTCCTGCTTACCTTACAGCAAATCTACCAGCAGCACAGAGGCCTGCTAAGGGAAGGGCAGACTTGTCCTGAGGGAGAGAAAAAAACCTTCCATACCATCCATACAAAAGAGTTAAGCCAGGTCCCCATGGAATTTTTTAGGAGGAATTTACAATGCAAGCCAAGGTTTTACTAAAATCTGAATTTTTATGGGGCTGGTTCTTATTACATTAAAAGCAACAAGCCTTCTAAATCTGTCTGTACAGGTGCAGCATAAGGAGAAAAAACAGCTCAGTTACCAATAAGAACATGACTGTCTGCCCAAAGAAGTGATGGCAGGTCAGGTGCTGAACAGTTATAATTTAATCTACCAGAAGACAGACAGATCTAACATCTGTAAGTGTTAGAAATGAGGAAAAACTGCATTCCAGAAGGTCCAAGTACACTCTGTAGCTCTTGCTCTACCCAAATTTAGGTTGAGACACTGTTCAAAAGACAAATAAAAATCCATTACTTTAACATAATTAAAATAAACTTCCAAATTGACAACTGTCTGTTTGCAGACAGCAGAGACTTCCCTGACTTGCTTTCCTGGATTTATACAACTTATTTATGGACTGCTCCATTGCTTGCAAGTCTTGTAACCAAAATCCATTCCCAAAATGAGGAATTCAGCAGAAAGCAAGCCAAGGTAGATTTTCACTGTCCCCTTCCCAGAGCAGAACCTCCCCATCAGTGCTGTGTCTTGTTTTACGCAGCACAGCTGCAGCTCATCATGGAGGAGGTGGAGATGACCCTTCTCCAGTTTTAGGGGCTGCTCAGTTTTGGATCTTTCTGTTAACCTGCTGAGGATTAAAACTTCAGCAGGGGTTAGAAAGATGTGTATGAGGAACCCAATTCAGTTAAATGAACATTCCCAGACAGGAGGAACAATCAGTACAAGTGTTACTGGAGACATTTTACTTCACTGAAAATAAAAACTGCTTTAAGCACCGTGTCTGGTATGGTGGGGTACCTGTGCCCACATAAACAGCTTAACTGCATCCATGGTTGCACACCATTTCTGCTTCCTCTTCATTCCTGGGCAACCCTCAACATCAGGTTTTTACCATCAAGCTGGTTTGAGGGTTTTCAGCATAACTACTGTAAAACTGCAACGTGCCTCTAGAAGAGTGTCTAGCAGATTTTTCTATGAAATTAATTGTGATAAAAGTAAAGACATGGAAAAGAATAGAAACCTTCATGTTAATTTGCTAATTTCATATGGAGTATTTATCTCAATGGA
Organism: Hylia prasina; assembly: GCA_013397195.1. NCBI lineage: Eukaryota > Metazoa > Chordata > Aves > Passeriformes > Sylviidae > Hylia > Hylia prasina. The sequence goes on from VYXD01007322.1 coordinate 113,597, forward strand.
GAATACTGCACTAGAGCCATCCACAGCCTCCCTGTTGAGAAAGTCCTGGGGATGGGGCTGCTGCAAGGATGAACAAGTGAAATTTCATCAGTTAGAGAAAAAAGAAAAATCAATATAAAGTCCAAACGACCGTATCCATCTCATACTGGTGCCATTCTGCATAAACCAAATTTTACTTCTCATCTTTCCTAACAGAGGCATATAAAAATCTTGAGGAGATTTTCAGAGGAGACATGACTAAAAACACACATTAAAATAATGAGAAAGAATAACAAAAGGCTACAATAAGTTAAATTGCTCTGACAATTTTAAAAAGCAATTCTGCCTTAATAAGACTAGTGAGAAGATGACTAAAGTACCATGGAGCGCCGTGGTCTTTCTTTCAAAGTGCTTTGTACTCCTCAGATAAGGACACTTTCCTTACTCATCCCTCTTCCAGTCATTATTGTCCAAAATTAAAAGTATAACAAAATAAAATAAAATAAAATGAACTAGATAAAAAGCCAGACATAAAGTATGCATAATCTCAGACAAAATCAAAAATGAAATTAAGAGGAAATTCATGTGTGCGGAGCAAATCCAGCTTTCAATTTGACAATTAAAAGCTCTGACTCAAATGTTTTTGAAGAGGGTGATGCAAATATACGTTTAATAGATTTAATCACTGCTGAGAAAGGGTGTGGAGCATCACTCCCTCCTCTTGAGGTATCATCACCCTCTCCAGTGCTGAGTTCTTGTGCTGATTTCAGCTTTGCAGCCTTTGACTCTCACTTGACCAGAAGCCATCAGCTTTCCACCAATGCAAGCCAAAGCTGTGTAGGTTCCTAATGCTGTTTCCAAACGTGATCCAGCAGAGAATCATCACAGGGTGCCACATTTTCAGTGGCTCTGAAAACTCCTGCAAGTTAACACTTAGCTGCCTCAAGATATTGTACAACCAGGGACCCCTGTTCAATGAGATACAGAGAGTATCTATTTAGTATTCGCCCCCTCCTCTCACTCTAAGCACAATTTAAACCCTGGGTAGCAGAAAAGAAGCTGTTCTATGGATTCAGGGCACATCATACAGAGCTTTCTTTCCCAACAGCAACACAGATATGCCACAACTTAATCCCATTTGTCACACCAGGTAAACAGGCAGTTGTTCATGTGGAGAAAATTCAGTTAGCAAGACACTCAATATCTCAGCTAAAGTTTCCTATGTATCTAATAATCTGGAAAGAGGGTGAATAATGATGTAGTAGGTTTTCAGATTTCATAGAATTATTTAGGTTAGCTGAGGTTACAAGAAAGCTTAGGGACTTGGAAAGGGAATAAATGCTGCTGGGTGAGCACACAGTGTAGCAGCCTATGGATCCTGCTGATGGCAAAAGATAAACTAACACTTCCTGCTGGATATAAATTTCACTGCACACACCCCAGGTACGAGGTGTCATTGGAGAGAAAAAAAATAATCCCCTCTCTGAATTTATGACACAGATAGTGCAAGAAGTGTAGGAGTTTCCATTCATTCACACCCTAGCAGAAGAATAAAATGTAGTGGTTACTCAGCACAAACAGGAACATTATGCATTTAAAACTAACAGGAATAAATAATAATTTCTGAAAGTAATGCAACTGCCAGATGGAACTTGGTGTAGCCAAGATGCATTTCAAAGCTCATGACTTGATATGGTCTTTAAAATACCTGATCATTTCTAGACACCTGAACTTCACACCAAAGTGCTGAACTGCAACTGCTTCTCCCCTCTGCAGGGAAACCAGCATCCAAGCCTGCCCAAGTGCTCAGCACATCTCTGTCCCCACACAATAATGATGGTAATTATCAATGATAACAATAATGTGGGTGTGAATCTGCTCTGGCAGCTGGGGCTGATGAATGCTGCATCCAAGAGCAGCGCCTGGGACCTGCCCCTGGCTGACAAAGGGAACAGAGAGCCTCCACTGGGAGTCACACAGGGGTCTGCTGGCTGCTTGGTGGCAGCTGAGAACCTCCTGCAAGAGCCAAGAAAGCCTCACACCCTCTGCCACGTCCACTCAGATCAGCTGAGGAGATTGAGAATGCAGGATTCCCTTGCATTCCTTCACCAGCCCTCTCCTTCTTGCTCAGGAACACACGATGTGAGCCCACTGCTGCCTGTCCCTGAAGTGCTCAGGGGTGAGGAGACAACCTCCACCTGTTGTCTGAAGCTCCATCATGTGTAAGATACCTGATGCCATATCAGTATTTTCATAAAGATACCAATATTCTAAATTACTCAGGCATCTCTCCATTGAGATGAAACGCTGTGTACATTTCTCATCCACTCTCCCCAATACATGCTTATTAATTAACATACTAATTTGCTTAGCTCTTTAGGAACTGCATGCCAGGGAAAATGTTCTCAGTTGTCAAATGCAACTCATCGATTACTGTAAGACGGTTAAGACTAATTGATAAATATATCTGAGCCCTGATTAATTGGTGAAAAATCCATCATGCTGCATCCTGCTGTCCCTTCGTTTTTAATAAGACTCTTGAATTAACTTACAACTTGATTTTTCCCCTTCTTTTAATTAAGAAAACCACCAAACCCCAGAAGTATTTGTGGAGGGCATCTACTCAATTTTTTGGTTATGCTTGAAGTGAAATCTACTTCATTTACCTTATTAGCCCAAAGTAAGGAAATGAGCCTACTCTGAAATGCATTACTCTGTCAACTAGAATTTATCTTTGGGGCTGAGAGAGCTGATGTGGAAAGCTGAAAGCAATTTTTTCACTCTTCTATTTGTTGTATCTATTTTTTAAGGTTCCTTTCCTATTACCTAAATTAAAAGTGACTTCTACAAATCTGGAAGAGATGTGCTGCATACACTTCTCACTACAGCACATGGCAGCCTTTGAAACATCCCAGTGTAAGATTATGTATAGAATGAACAAGGTAGAATACACAGAGTAAAAATGACTGAATATTCACAATGATTTTTCCAAGCAGTAACACTCTCCCTGCTCAGTCAATGGCCAGGCACCCCAGTTATCGTCATAAGAATTCTGCTGAGGTAAGAACATTTTCCTCCTCCTTACTTCCAAAATTTATAGCTTAAATAATATATATAAAAAAATATTTCACTGGGGTCCTACTCGAATCAATCCACAAGTTCCTCTGAGGCTCATTTTCCCCCAAATAGAACTTTTCCTCCTCCTCGTCCCCTCACAAAGCCTGAAGGCAACGTGGCTGCTTTGGTCCAGCCAGCACCTGGCATTGCCCCAGCAGCCTCCTCATTTCTCCACAAATCTTCCATGCCCGTCCTGAAATTACAATTTTAGCCAAAAAATCTGCATGGTATTGTTTGTCTGTGGAAAAACGTTTGGGCTATCAACAGCCAATACTGGTTCTCTGGCAAAAAAAGGGGGATAATTACAATGCCTCTTCAAATCAGTGATATTTCCTTGCAGCTAAAAGGGTGGTATGCTTTACACCTTTAAACTACCTTAAGTAATCATTTTCTAGGCAGAACAGAAAATCCATTTCTATTAGTTTCCAAAGACCTTGAAAGTATGTATGGAGGAAGACCACTTCCATAAATTCACCTTTTTAGAGTCACTGGCTAACACAGAATTTATGCAAGTGCAGGTCTGTCACATAATTCAGTATTTATATGCTCCCTTTCAAGCTCCAGGGAGCTGGAGTAAAATGCTAAAAATAAAATATACACGTTGTAATACACACAAGATTTACAGATGGAACTATTCTGACAGTTCAAAATAAAAGATCTTTGTGCGTAAGATCTCCATAGCTAGGCCTGTACCTAAATCACATATTGATTTAACTCACTGTAGACAAGTTATATAAGCTTTGGAATGATGTATGCTTGATCAATGTGTTTTAGAAATTAATCTCTGCCAGACTTACTCATTTAGGCAAGTGAAGAAGTCAGATAAATATCCCTACATTTTACTTTATAGGACAGTAAACCAATTGCTAATCAAATTTGTAAGTAAATAGCATTAGTTGCTTCCAAGAAATATCAATATTAAAATACCTTCCTAAAAAAAATCTGAAAACAGATTTCAGAAATTAATAAGTTTTGCCTATGAAATACACAGATTATAAAACTGATACGTGAGTACACAAACATGATGATCAGAGATATGGAGGAGAACAAAATACCCCTCTGAAATATCCAGGGATGGGCCCTCCCAGCACCACACTGAACAAAGGGATTTGCAGTCTCAGCCAGATCAAAGTGAGATGTTCTTTGAAGTGCCAACTGTGACTCCACACCTGAGTGCAGAAGCCAGGCCCCACTCCATTGCAAACACACTGACCCTCACATGGGGAGAAATAAATGTTTACAGGCAGGCCTCGGGGTGCTTTAAAACAGAGCATAGTCTCAGGCTACAGATAGGGAAACTGAGGCACAGAAAGGCAAAATGAGCCCCTGAAAGGCACAAGGCAAGCTGAGATACAAATGCCAGGAGTGAAGGCTTTTATCTGCATGACAAATCTACCAGTGCAAACCTCCTTTCTGATCCACGTCGTGCTCCAATCCCACAGCAGGAGCTCAGGGACAGACCCTGACCCACCTTGGAGCAGGGTGGGTCATGAACAGTGAACCCTCTCCTCAGCTTTTCTGTGAGCTTTTGCATCCTAACTTAGGTTTGGGACAATCCAGCCAAAGGGTAAGAAGCTGACTGGCTGTCTCAGGTTCTCCTGGTGGCCTCAGCAGTAAGAACCCCGTGGTGTGACATTATTCACAGGTCACTCCTGGCAGCCTGCACACAAGCTCTGCTCCCAGCAGAGAATGCACATCAGCACAGACCCATGACCAAGCACACACTGACACTCCCCAAGCCTCCAGCACAGGGAAGGTCAGGCACCAGAGGTTGCTGCAGCCTCAGGGAGCTCCCTGCAAAAGCAAATATTCAAACAGGGAGGGAAGGCACTTACCGTACAGCACTGCAATGAGCGACACGGGCATGACCAGGATACCCACCAGCATGTCTGCTACTGCCAGCGACATCAGGAAGAAGTTTGTGGCATTCTGCAACTTCTTCTCCAAGGACACGGCCATAATTACCAGTATGTTCCCCCCAATGGTGAGCAGGATGACAACCAAGATCAGGAGGGCCGGCCAATTCTTCTCCCTCATGGACATCCGAGAGACTTCGCCCTTGTCAGAGGTGTTGAGAGGATCAGATGTAGGCAAACTCTGGTTCAGAGTCAAATTGCTGCTTAAGGACCAAGCCATCAGACCACCATGCAAACTAAAATCCAGTGTAACAGACACTGTTGTTAAGCTGAGTAATATTCCAGTGCTACTTAAAGTGCTCATTGTCTGGGGCTGGGTTCTTTGTCTCTTAGCCGTGCCTCAGAGACAATCCCTTTTCCAAATTCCAGGTCCAAGGCAGGTGCCGAACATCACAAAACCTGAGCCAGAAAATAATTTGATCTTCCATAGTGAAGTAGACCTCAGAGAAGTCAGCGTGGAGCTCTTCTAGTTCCCTTGGGTGTGGTAGATGATGACCATTGACCACCAACCTCAAGGGAAAGGAGACTTTGCAATCTCCAGCTGGTTTCCAAGTTCACCATTCTGAAAAGCAAAGGAAAAGGATATTCTTCACTGAAACCACAGTATATACACCACCTTCTTTTTACCCCATGCAACTGACATCCTTATTCTTCCCCTTCCTGCTGGCTAGGACATTCTCCAGACTGCAAGCAATTTATCTGAAGGGTACAGACTATGCCTGCAGTCATGGGGGAGAGAGGCAGAGAATCACATCAGTGTGCTCTGGCTGGTTAAAAGCTGATTATCGCTAATTAAATGTTTTGTGAAACCTGCAAAAGCAAGTCTGAAGAACAAAATATGTTTCAGTTGATATCCACTTCACAGATATTCTGCTGCTGTGTAAAGTAGTAATTGCACAAAATTCCAGCCAATCCAGATAGCGCAGCCAAGCACAGGGTAATCCATCACCTTAAATGGAAGGGTTTGGATATATTTTACATATTCTGAGGTAAAATGAAGGTGTTGTAAAAACTCTCAGATGTTAATGATCAACTCTCCTACAATGACAAATATTGTAGTTTGGTTTCTAGTGGGAAATGAATGGTGGATAAGATGCAATATTTTTCAGGCAACATTGCATGATCCTTCTGGAACAGACAGACAACAAAGAGTTAAGAGAAAAGAAAAGACAAGCTTTCATAAAAGCTGAGCACTTATTTCTGCTTTTCATCTGGTTTTGTGCCACTGCTTCCTGCTGATCATGAGCACAGAGCCAGACCAGTAAACCTAATCCCAGCAGTCTGCTGCTCAGGGCTGCTGTCCCAGCAGCCTCATCCCACACACACGGGGGGGACATTTCCTCACAGCATCTCACATGATTTGTGATACCTCACAGACCAGCTGACAGGGAGGGCAAGTCTGATTACAAGCCCTGACTGCCCGTGTAACAACAGAGAACATCATCCTGCTGCCTCTGAATTCCTTTAGCCTCATGCATTGAGCTGATCTGGTAAATTAAATGTACTCCTGGCTTCAGGCACGTGCCTGCACCCACTGAAGCTGAGGGCATGCATTCCCAGTCCTGGTTAAATGACGTCCTCAGCAGCTCAATAATTCTGACTGCCAATCCTGTACAAGTGATGAAAAGCAGCAGCTTTGCTCTGCACTTCCACTGAGTTGGAGTTAAGCTCCCAACAGCCACGTGCAGCAAGGGCTGAAGCACAGGAGGAAAGCACTTAGTTGAGCAGTGGTATGGAAGTGGACCTGTAAGAAGAATAAAATCAATAGCAGGCAACTTCTTTTGAGCATATCCTCAACTTTTTGTGCAGCCCACAGGAAAAGAGCTGTTCTATTCCTGTTAAATAAATAACAAAGCCAGATTTTAGCTGCTGAATGCACTGTGGCACACATCTGACACAGCAATTTGCTATCCAGGTATCAAAAGCTAGAGGTAATCATGAGATTACATTAGATCTCATTTAAACAGGAACTGCTCAGAATCCTGTAATAAAATGTTTAACATTCATGAAGGTTTTGGAACCCTGCTAATGGGCTTTGTGCACAAAAATATTTCTTACAATGAACCCAGATTTGCTTCTGGATTGCAGTTAATTACTCCCAGAGGGTCTCTAAACCTCATATTTAGGAAGAAGTTTTGCACGATGGTCACAGAAAATAATTTTGCAGCTGCACATGGAAATGAATGAACTGGACCATTTATTTTTTCCAACTTAGCTGGTCTCAAAACAAAACAAAACAAAACAAGGTATTTAGAAATTCCTAAATGCTTCAGAATATTTTTTCCAAAACACAGCTTTTAATTCAAAGCTGTGATGACATTTTTTCCAAATCACCTTTCCACAGTGAAGAAGACACTTGGCAGCCAAAGGATCATAGGCAAGACATGACTGAATTCTAGATCATGAAAACAAACAAACAACTCCCAAGCAAAACCACACCCCAAAAAACAACTCCAAGATAAGGCTACTGAATTAAAAGTGCCTGTGACTGCTCAGGTCTGTATAATGAAATGGAGAGTGAAGTCATTCTCTCTTGCATTTTGCATATTTAGTTTGAAAAATCATATGGGAATTTGAGTACAGGAATGCTCAAGACTGAGCTCCACCTTCAGAATTAACTGTTCTATTGCTTTGCTAATACTCTTGTTATTATTTTACACAGATCCTGACTTGAAGTCATCACTTTTCCTTTTCACTGCAACCCTCAATCTCCTCAAGGTAAAACTTTATGACTAATTCCTTCAGCTACAGTCTTCTAAGCACACCACTGTACCAGAGAAATAATTCACAATTTATTCATGGATTCTGCATTTATTTAAGAACCATCTCCCTAATTTAAAATTGAAACATGGACCCATCACAGATTTTTTCCAATAGCTAACATCAAAGTACACATACTGAATTTTGTGGTCAATCATTAATTCCAGTTCAATCTGTTACTGACAGTCCTTAAAATTATAATTTAAACATTCAGCAAAACCAAGTTCTTTTCTATGCCACTCCTGCTTTTTGATAAAGTAAAATAATGATTTCTTTTGGCACATTCTTTCCCTTCAGTCTTTGAGTCCAGCTTAAAATAAACTGAAAGTAGAAAAACATTTTTGTTGATCAAGAAATACATGAATTATTTAAAGCAGAGGTTGATATGCTGGAGTTTTTGATATTCCAGAAGGTGAATTTGGAGGGAAACAGAAGCTACAATGGTTAATCAGCCTGTACTGGGGGGGCACTGGGGGGGCTCACATGCCTTTAGGAGTATTTACCAACATTTCACTTGCTAAAAGGAAAAGAAAACAAACCTTTCTCGGAATGCACACAATTTTTTTTTTCCTTTGAATTAAATTCATCCATCTTTAACTGTTTTACCCTTCAAAGCTCAGAGAGCTTTTTCCTGGAGAGAGACAGCTGCCTGCTGAGAACTTGAGAACTTGGATCCTGCCTCTCCTGGCTGCAGAGCTCCTGAGCTCTGGTGAATCCCTGAGTGAACCTCTGGGACTCACAGCCTGCAGGAAACCGGGCATGACATCAAGGACTGTCAGCTCAGCCCAAAAAAAGAACCCGAGTTTCAGGCAAACTGGGGATCATACATTAATTCATGGTCAGTCTTGCTGTAAAAAATAAAAAACAAACCCAGAAGTACTTAATGATCAAAAGTGATGACTTCCAGCAATTCCCTTCGCACAAGGAAAACAAGAAACATCCAATGGCATCACAGGTACCAGGATCATGTGCAGGAGAGACTTTCTCCTCCCAAACTATTGGCAGTGTCCAGTTCTCCAAGTCACATTCACATCTCCCCAGTAATCAGATTAATGCCAACAAGCTACTAAAGAACTTTTTTAAATAAAAAGTTTTTCCTTCAGCCTTGACTTTGATGGTAAGCCTACATCAGGGAGAAAACAAATCTGAAGCCAACTAAACTGAAGTGCAAGTACTGCAATTTTTGACAGGAAAACAGTTGCAGATAGTTCACAACTATCTGAGCCAGATAGTCGGATGACATAAATTTTTATAGCTCCATGAAGCCCGTTTCAAAATGGCAAAAAAATTTAAAATTATATAATAGAATATCCAATTTATGCTCAAGAAGGTAGATTTAAAGCTTCATTCTTCACTCTAAACCCTGTATTTCTTGCTATTTGCAGCTTTATTATTTTTTTTATCCATTGCCGATTTAATTTTTGCTTTTTTTGGAACAGAAGGTTGCTTTAAAATACATGTTTTCATGGCAAAACTTGCAAAGGCCACTTTCATTTTAGTGATTCAATGAACTCCTATTTTTATATTAAGAGAATTCTGTATTTTGGGCAGTTGGAACTCATCTTTCTCCTTTTTGCAGCAGCACTAGGAAACATCCCTATTTCTGTGCAGTTCTATTTTTGAACTGTGTGTGAGAATGCTGCAAGTCCAATGGAGATGACCAGGGTGATGTGGGAGGAAGCAAATTAAATTCTGTGTTTGGCTCAGCCCAGACAAAAAGCTTTACACAGAGATGCATTTGCTGCCTACATCTACCTGCTGGTACTTACAGAGGAAACAGGGAGACCCTTCCAAAAGCTGGGCAGCAAAACAAGGAGCAATTGTGACAGAGATAGATCTAAGGAAATCATGTGCGAAGTAGGAAAGTGTGAAGGTTCTTGCTTCCTTTTTTCCTTGCCAAGGTCAGGATTAATACACAGGAAATGTAGATTTTGTGTTTGGACTTGGATGTTTATTATTTCTTATCTATTTACAGACTCACCAGCTGTGAGCTCCAACTAGCAAGTTAGAGAAAATGGAGAACTTCTCTATCTCTACCAGGTCTTTTCTTGGACAACCCATCCAATTATGAAATGCCACCTAAATTATTTTTATTTTAAACCCAATAACCAACAGCTTGAAGTCTGCAATGCAGACTCCATCAACCAGTTACACAAAACCACCCAAACCCATGAAGAAGAAGAAGGTGAAGAAGGATTTAGACAACCCCCAAAATCCTCCTTCTTAACTCACATGTATGACTATATACTAAAACCCCAAATCCTCAGTTTCCAGAATTCCAAGAGGAAAGAAAAGAGATAAATCTCAGTGCAGGTGGTCAGACTAGTGGGACACAGATACTGGGATCTCCATCCTTGCAGAAGTTCAGAACACAGCTGGGATCTACCCCCAACCACCCCATCTAACCTGGAGGTTAGTTCTTCCTTGAGCACCTTGAGGTTGGACCTTCAAAAAGTCCCCTTCAGATTAAATTATTCTATAACTGGATCAGAATTGTGCTTCTGAGCAAAGCTGTCCAGCATGGGGATGCTTTTGAGCTCCTACCCTTGGATGCACGCCCTCTGCTTGTCCCTGTTGCTCGAGCTCAGCATCAGAGCAGCACATTCTCTCACCCTTCAGTTTCCCCAAGGCCAGAAATAAAAGTCCGTGGCCAGGTGGGAGAACAGAGCTGTGGGGACTCCAGAGTGCCTGGCGTGGGATCCAGGGCCCTACAGCTGCAGCAGCTCCTGCGCCACCCCACCAGAGAGAGGCACATGCCATGCCAGCTCCTCACCTTCTGACACCTGCTGAGCTCACCAGCGTCTAAGGATCCTACAGCTCAAGCGTCCTCTGAAAAGTGGCAATTTTGGAAAGCCCCAGCTCATTTTGGTCACTTGGCAGCATCAGGAAATCTCCTTGGCTTTCGACAGCAATGCCTCCACTGCCAGCACAGAGGCACCATTTTCACAGTCACTGCAGCAGGAAAGAAAAGTCAAACCCCAGTGATTATTCTGTAGATACCCACTGCAAAGTTAACTGAAGTTGCAATCCAGAGAAGTGGCTGTGCCTGATTTGACTATTCTCCTGAGCTACTCTTGGGAATATATCATTAGCACTTTGTTTAGAGATTTTTCTTTCCATGGAAGAATTTGATACTTCCTCTTCTGTTTTGCAATTCTGGAATTTTCCCCAACAGGTATTGGAGATAAATCAGTGTAAAAAACACTTAATAAGACCTTAGGGAAACCTCCCCAAACACAGCTTTTCACCAGTCTTTTTTTAATTCTGACACAGAAAATAACTATTTAATTACTTGCAAACTAAAAAAAGAGTATTTCATTTTTTCACAGTAAGAGGAAAATGGATTTTCTCAGATCTGAGCTCAAGCAATGATATTTTGTAGGGTCATTATAATGAATCACTACCATTCTGTCCAAAAGCAAATAGCATCAATTTCCCTCTCTGTATCTTCACTCATACTGAGTCAGAAAGGCATTAATTTCTCTTCCAGACATTTCAAGGCAATACAAACACACAGAAGGATCTTATTCTACCTTCTGGCAGTAAGAGCAGCATCCTTTTTATTTTCCCTTTGTGGAAGAGCACCTGGGAACCTCACAAGAAGATGTAGATACTCTGCCACTCCCTGCAATCATAAACTTGCTCTCTTGGCTCAGACATGCAGAAATACTACAACAGAATAAATGTGAATCTCATCACACATTGTCCTAACTTCTTGGAATTATTATACCCCAGTTGTTCATATTTTCTATGGGTAGATATAATTCCAGCCTGCCTCTCTGGTTTTCTGTTTCTTTTTTTTTAAAATACACACGTCCCCAGTGGCTGAAATTCAAAGCACATATTAACTCTCTGCAGTTAGTGCATTTATCATGGCAATCCTGACCTTGCTTTCCTGTTGCTTCAATAAATCACATTATTCATGAATCTGGACCATGCAAAGTCCTATTGAATGCAATCAGCTCCACATTCCTGGGCTGGTAACTGCATTATTTGTACATCTGTGCTCCTGGAAATTCTTACTGAGCTTGACCTGCCCCACAGTCTGAATTGGCTATAACCTGAATTTGAGCCCTATCTCTAATTTCTGACAACCAGCTGGAACACAAGGGACATTTATGTTCTGCCAAACTTTTATACCCTTAATGCAGCAGCATCGTGGGTATTTGGTCCCTGGCACATGGAGCTTTAAGAGTCCACAGGATTCCAAGGCAGCCCTTGTGGCTGTAAGGACCTGGCTTCTGCCTCCACTACAGTGACATTCCCTCTGTCCCTTTTTAATTCAGCTGCACAATGTGGTAAGCATCAAGTTTAAACATTGGTGGAAAATCGCTTTTTTAAACTCAGCTTTTCAGGGTTCTTGTCGTAAACTACTGTTAAACTTTTTCTTACTCTTTCTAAACTTTCTTTCTCTCTAGAAGACCGATTTTTCTTCTTGTCCTAAATGTTTTGCATGGCAGCTCTTTTGTTTATCTCACTAAAGTCTGGAAGTGAGAACTTACCCAAAATTAAACATAATAAACCAAAGCAACAAAAACATTTGCTTAGCTTTCTTTAGCTAACTTTTTTGCAAGTTTTAAAGCCAGGCCTATTTAAAAACCACAAGACTTCACAATTTTTCAGCAGTTTTTGATGTACAGTGCTCTATCCCATGTGTGGTTGAATAACTTCATAGCTGTAAGTGCAACCACAGCAAAACACACCTAAAGACGTACATGCCTCTAAATAACAAATAATCATCAAGTGATTTCTCTTCAATTCCTGTTTTAGGGGAAATACCACACCCAGTATCAATGAGCCTGGCATTCTTTAATGACTGTGCAGGGTTTGCAGTAGTAACAGAGCAGCAGTCAGTGTGGACAGAAGGTGAGCACTGAGCAGCTGAGCCACAACCTGAGCACACCCAGAGCACACACCCCAGCCTGGGGCAGTGCTGGTGACTCACTCAGTGCTTAATAAGTCAAATTTCTTAATCAAGCAAGAAATATCTTGATGTTTGTCTCTGGGCTTTCTGTTCATTCCAGCCCTCTGTGCCTCCTGAAATCACACCATGGGATCCCTTCTTTTCCAGTGAAGACACAGATTTCTGTGCAGTGGCACGGCGCTCACCCTGCACCTCATCCCTCATAAGATCCAGGGGAAAATCTCCCTTTTCCTGTGTGATGCCTTAAGTTTTATCTTTCATATTTTCAGACTCTGTGCTGCCCAGGGTGCAGCTCTGAGCTCACACTCAGTGTCACTCAGCTCTGCACAGAGCAGGGACACAAAACAAATCCTGTTCCTGCTGCACACCAAGGACAACTTTCAGCCCAACAGCACAAACAAGGGTGGCTGGAGGGAGGAACAAGCAGGATGGGACCTCACAGCCTGGAGCTGGAATTGGACAATTAAACCCCAATGCGCAAACGGACCAAAACTTATCAAAGTGTGAGACTTGGTGACCATTTGTCCATTTTGTGACCATTTTGTGTCCGCCTTGGGTGTAGCCGTGACCAGGCTCCTGTCCTGCCCAAGGTGTACCTTAAAGGCTTTTCAATAAATTTCTACTTTATTCTCCAGCTCTGTGCAGTCTCTGTTCCAGCCCAAGGCATGGTGTGCACGTGTGCCCTCAGCCTGGGCAGCCTGAGCCGTGGAGCCCTTGCACAGCCTGGAACATCACCAGCACCACGGGGCTCACACAGCTGAAACAGCTTCTCCCCTCAATCTCTTTTCCCAGTGAGAACCTCGACCTGCAGAATTCTCTAATTCGAGGCTCAGGGAGTTATTTTTTAATAGAGCTCTCCTTCCTATTGTGGTGGTGCACTCTTATTATAGGTTACAGAGTGCCTCTCCTGTTGTCATTGCTGTCCAAATGCCTTTAAAAAGAATAAATTACAGCATCAAAAAGCCAAGGAAAAGGAAAACAAAGCTCAAAACATAATAAAAAGTGTGCCTAATGAACTGACAAACGGCTCAGGGCTTTTACTGTAATAGCTTAATTAAATATGTGTTTTCACATACCTGTGCAGCATCAGAGAAAGGTTTATTGAAACATTCATAAGTTAATTGACTTATCTTTATCCCATGCATAGCAACAGTTGATACAATAATTACACAGAAAATGTAGCTACTCATAGGGGGGTTTTCCTTTTAATTTCCTTTTTTTTTTTCTCCTGGAAAACTGACCCATACAGACCCAAAAGGCTGACAGTATAAATTCAAAAAGCCAACACTTTTATGATGTAATTATATTATAACTGGATATTTGGATAAATCTGTACTAAGGGCAACTCTAATGTTAAAGGAAGGTAGAAAGTAAAACTCTTAAAAACTGGTATTAAAATAAACAGGAAAAGGACAAAGATAAGACTGAAACAGTTAAAGTAACTGGTCTGTGTGATGCCTGCATTTAAATATAGAAAACGATTCACACAATTATAAAACTCTTAGTTTGACCTTAACCAGGCAAAAATTCAGAACATATTTGAAAGGAAAATTTGAGGCACAAAACCATGTGGAAAGTGCTGTGAAAGGCAACATGAGTTTCCCAGATGTACATTGTAAGTCTTGGCTTGATGTCTTGGGATTTGGTTCATCTGTTCTGTAACACCTCATTCTTTAGGAAAATAAAATAATAATAATAATAATAAAAGGCAGCATCTCTAACTCACATTTCATTAAACCATTTGATATGGTGTCACCAGGGAAGTTATTATGCAAACTCCAGAGAACAAGATGCACAGAGCAATTGTGAAGCTGCCACAGCACTGGCTGCAAAGGAGATGAAAATGGATTAGCCTGCAAAAACAAACCCTGGTCTGGAAGTAAGGTGTCTGCTGAGGTTGGCAAGGTTTGATCTTGAGAGAAAATGGGGGGGTTGTTTGATTGTTTGTTTTTTAATGTCACCTAAAAACATTTACTTTGGGAATTAAATATATCGATATTTCAAAACCAAGATTCAACACCCACATCAGTAAAGGCTGGAATGTAACACAGAAAAATCAGAATGAATGAATCAAATAATAATGAAATAACTCAAGCCATGAATAACTACAAGAATTTGGCTGTAAACTATGAGTTTATCAGTCGGAAACAAAGATAATTACTTCAGCATCTGAGCCATATGCAGGCACAAGTGGGACATGAAAGAGACAAATATAATCCAAGCTACAGATATAGCAAGCAAGGGATTTCTGTACAAAAAAGCAAATACCTGCCTCCACCACCAACACACATTGACCGTTTCATGCCATAAGAGGCCACTTTAACCTGGATCCCTTATTCTGGATAAATTCTGCATAGTGACACTGCTCCTAGACCAAGCAGGGGACATAGCTCTTACACTATAGTAAATCACCAGTATTTTCAATTAAATAACAATGCCCAGGGGGCCAGACAGAGCTCAGTATAGTCACTCCTGATTTGCACTAGAAAACAGGCCAATTGTGTTGAAACATCTCTTCAACGTGATTAGAAGCAGGCTCTTTATTTAGGGAAATAATTTAATTTTCAAAGCATTTGACAATTTTAATAAACATCATCCATGAATAAGTCAGGGTGTGTAATATGCCTGGAGCGGGAAGAAAAAGGCTCATTAGCTTTGAGGGAACAGACAGATGGGCAGTGTTGGGGTAGTGCTCTGACAGCTCCCAAATTATGCAAGCAGAGGAGTGAGGAGCGTGCAGGAGTCATTTCCATGGGAGCAAATTGCACTGACACAAACTGTCATCTGTGACATCAACATGTGAGTCAGGGAAAATGAAATGAAGGAGACAAAACACAGCGGAAAACACTTCGTTTTCCAGCATGACATGAAAGGCAAAGGCGGTCTGCAGAAGCTGGTGTGATTTGGGTTAACCTGCTTCTCCTCATGGAATAAGGATTTTGTGCAATTCAGATTCTATCCCAGCTGAGGTGTGCTGAACCTGCAGCAGAGGGAGCAGCCCTGAGGTGCTGGAAAGAGCAGGCAGGTGCTTGGCTGCATTTAACAAAATGGTCAGGACCTCTGAGAAGAACATGGAGAGAGGAAAGAAGCTGTAGACAAAATCAGCAACATAACAATGGAGAAAATAGGAGGGCTCAAGGCTAGCAAAGAAATGTGAACTACAACTTCTAGTCTCAGTGATAGTCTAAGAAGGAAAACTTGTATTTAGAAATTCAAACAGGATCCAAAGCAGTCAGTTCCTTTTTAAAAAGAGTATTCTTCCTACATTTACCTAAAATGGGGGTGAAATCTCTCAGGTGCATCAGCAGTGTTTTCCAGACAGGCTGTGGGTGCTGCTGTGTGGGGTCAGAGACCCAAAGGGAGCTGTCCCCATGTGACCAATGGTGTCAGGGCCAGGCTCTCCTTCCAGGGGTGACACCAGCATGGGTGTATCAAAGGGAGGGCACCAAGCACTTTTATTCAACCCTGCTAAGGAAAAATAATGAAACTATCATAGCAATTTATATATGAATCAGGTAGTGTCTGCATTTTAATGGCTGAAACAAAGACAGCTGAACTCTAATGGTGTCGATTTTCTCTTGCAAGTGATTACTAAATTGCTTCCACTTTGTCAGCAACGTAATATCTCTGTGAACAGCTCAGAGTTAAGGAAGTGACAAACCACCGATTGTCAGGGGGAGAAAAACAACACACATCCACACACACTGAAAGTATGTTTGAAAGAGAAACACTTCTGTTCCTCTGGTAGCAGCAAGCCCTTCACGTGAGGGAAGTACTCCATCAGAAACAACAGGGCAAGTCCATCATTCCTGCCTTCTGATCTCCAACAACTTCACTGTCTCCACAAACCAAAATAATTTGGGCGCTGGCACTACTGATCATAAGTGATTGAGAGTTTTGCTGTGTCCAGCGAGTCCAGCAAAAGCTGGTTTGGAGGCAACATCTGCAGTCTTTGAGCGAGGAGTGTGTCCCTTTCTTGCCAAAGTTCAAACACTGGAGCAGTTTGAGACAGAAATTGCTTTGGCTCATAAGTGCAGCTACAGCACACAGCAAGCACTGCACAGAGACATCAAACGAGGCTGGGGAGGCAGGGAGTCAGCAGCAGAGAAATCTCTCTGGACTCTGAGCCCATTAATTACCTCTCTGGTCAGGGTGGGGATGGGGATAACACCACCACAGCCAGGCTGGAGTCAGCTCTGTCAGGGCTGAGCTGCACCCAGGGCAGTTTGGGATTCCCTACGCCTGGTGACAAATAGACACAACTTCTCTGAGGATGGATTAATTAATTATGCTGTGCTGTTGACATAGCAGCAAACAGGAAAGCCAAGGAGCAAAACCCCAAAGCCCTGATTCCTGTATTGCCACCATTTTTTTTGCCCATTATCTTGCCCATTACAGAATGAAGGGAAGTCATGTCCCCTGTATCAGCCAGCTTGGAACAGGTGCAGAAATAGGGCCTGGGTATATTTGTGCAATAACAAACACCTCTCGAGTTCTGTGACAGTAAATTTCATCTGGTGCAGAAGCCCATCACATCTGAACACCTGAACAGGAACACTCCTGTGTGGTGTGACACAAGCCAGGTTTGCAGTCACAGAGTTAAAGTTTCCATGAGACTGCCCTGGGCAGAACCCTCTGCTCCAAATTACAGGAGACCTCTCAGTGTCCTTGAAAATGGGATCTTACTCAAGCACTTCAGTCTGCAAGCCTGAGCTGTCAGAAAACCAAGGAGCTCAGTACAGGCCCTGACAGAAAACAGGGTGATGTTCTGTGATGGAAAACCCCTTTGGGCAAGAGCATCATCGAGTGGTGGACAGTAAAAACTGCTGGTGGTGATGTGGCACAGCACAACACTTCACAAGAGCTTCAAAGAAAGCAAGAAAAGCTGGCAAAACAGACACCTGAACATTATTCCAGAGCACTACCAAAACCTGGGAACACCCACCACTGTACAAGAAAGGAGGATTGGATGAAAGCACACGTGTTCACCAAAGTGAGGAGCACCCTATAAGCTGTTAAAAACCTCAGGGATGGATCAGGCAACCTGCAGTCATAAACAGAGTGGGTAGAAATACCAGTTTACAGCTTCTGAGCAAAACTGAGTGTTTTGAGCCTAGCTGCAGTCTCAGTGTTTATCTGTGGCTGTGAATGCTGTCGAGATGGAAGATGACAGAAATCAAACATCTCTGAAACACTGGAGAAAGTCACCTGTGCACAGCTGAAACAAACCAAGAAATCCTCTTGCAGCAGTTTGTATCAATAAAAAATAAGCATGGGACACAAGAGGATCCTGTTTGAGCTGATGGCAAGCACAAATTAAGACATGTTACCTTAAATCTCTCTCATTACTGCCAAGTTGTGAGACTTTCCATTTGCTGAAGACCAAGGGATGGTGCAAGTGTTATTGCCATTGCATACACTGACCTAAGGCACAGAAACCACCATATGCAGGGACATGACCCCCACAAAACCTGCAGACAACTCTGTCCTGGGCAGTGAAGAGCTCTGGAAGTAAAGAAATATTAACTTAATCCTGCTTTCACTTCCCCAGCTAAGCTGTGTGGGAGGACAGACATTGTTCAAGCACAGAACCAAGGATGAAAGCCAAAAAAACCCCAGCTACCAAAACCTAGAGATTGTAACTTCATTGAGGATTCACAAGGCATTACAATACCAAACAAAAGTTTTTTCTCTTTGATGCTTCTATAGCATTAAACTCATTTAGAAAACTGAAGCAGATTATACTTTGTGCTTTCCAGATAAAAGCACTATTGTAATCATTTGGATGCAGAAGGGCTTTATTCTGCCAAAAATGCCATCCTCGTGTGGCAGAGCAGCAGCCCTGAAACACGAGACCCAGCTCTGAATGAGAGCACAGGGTTCATTCAGAGCCCTGGGGGCTGCACTCCCCACCCAGAGCTCAGTGCCAGCAGAGAGAGATCTGCTCCTGCCCTGCAGGGTGAGAGACAACCACCCTGATGGAATTCTCACCCAGCCAGGTGTTTTCAGCTCCAACACAGTCTGAGGGCGTCCAGCACCTCACAAAAATGGCATAAAATAATGTTGTGAGAGGGCATGGTTGTGTGTGTCTCGAAAAAGCAAAGAGGTTTTAATTAAAGAAGAAAATAATACAAAACCAAAGAACAAAAGCCACACACGGTGTAGGGACAGGTCCCACACACCTGCTACAACACCCCAAAAATGCGCTGAGAAGCCTCGTGCTCTTCCTTAAGTATTGAACCGATGCCTTAAGTTTTATTTTTCATGTATTTCAGACTCTGTGCTGCAGCTCTGAGCGCACATTCAGTGTCACTCAGCTCTGCACAGAGCAGGGACACAAAACAAATCCTGTTCCTGCTGCACACCAAGGACAACTTTCAGCCCAACAGCACAAACAAGGGTGGCTGGAGGGAGGGACAAGCAGGATGGGACCTCACAGCCTGGAGCTGGAACGGGACAATTAAACCCCAATGTGGAAATGGACCCAAACTGATCAAAGTGTGAGACTTGGTGACCATTTGTCCATTTTGTGACCATTTTGTGTCCGCCTTGGGTGTAGCCCTGGCCAGGCTNAAATGGACCAAAACTTATCATAGTGTGAGACCTGGTGACCATTTGTCCATTTTGTGACCATTTTGTGTCCGCCTTGGGTGTAGCCCTGGCCAGGCTCTTGTCCTGCCCAAGGTGTGTCCTTAAAGACCTCTAAATAAATACCTGCTTTATTCTCCAGCTCTGTGCAGTCTCTGTTCCAGCTCAGCCTTCCAAGGCATCAGAATGATGCAGGTGGGTTTTTTTGGCAAGCAGCTCAACAGAGAATATCTAGACTTGTGAGAAACAGCTGAAGAGACCTATCAGTGTTTTTGTCTTGGCATTGAGGCAATCACTGCCAGGAGAGCAAAGAGGTTCTTCCCTTAAAAGGTCCTGGGGTGAAACTGGGACCCCTTTCCTTATATAGAAAACATCTATATCTATATAACATCTACCTGGTGCAGTGCAACCCCGCCCTGCCCCACAGCTCATGGACAGGGTCACTCCTCACCCAGCTCCAGAGGAGCTGACAGGCTTCACAGCAACCTCTGCCAGTGCAGCTGGGAAAAGCTGGGAGAACAAGGCTTAGTTCTTGAGAACTAGAGCTGTTTTGGTGGCCTGCTTGCTGAAATAATGCTAAACTTCCCTAAAAACACAGGAGGAAAGACCAAGAAAAAGCAAGACCTTACATCAAAGCCAAATGTTCCATTCTGCTTTCTCCCAGGAGGGAAACAGAGATAGCCCCTCGCAGATCTGAGTCTTTACACCTAACAGGAAAAACACAGAATAAGCAATTTTTTTTACAGGAATGACCGAAATATGGGACAAGGCTGAATTTCAATCACAAATTTATTTTTTAAAGATTATAAGGAATTCTTGTAAACAACTTAAAATGCTTCTTGCTCCCACTTGCTACTATTTAATACCAAATGAATTCTTTTTATTTCCTTTCTTTTAAGCTGCAAAAGCACAGACCAGCTATAAGAAGCAACACAGTGTGAGTTATTCCATCCCTGCTTTCATGCTACTCTGGGAAAAATGAAACTTGTCCAGTACTGCAAACTGCCATAGGTTTCCCTTGCAAGTCTTTTCGTGTCTTGTGTCTTGGGTTTTAAAATTCCAGTCCTTTGAGACAGAAAGTCTCAGGGCTGCAGACAAAACAAGAAAAATACACCTCCTAAAGGCTTCAGAAACAGAAAGCAAAAATATATATAAAAGCAGGATGTGTTATCTTCTGAATTTTCTGATCCTGGGCACTTGACTCATGTTTCTGAAAGTTATCTTAAGGCCGGTGACTTTGCACTCAACAACTTCAATGAGAGATTTTTTTAAAGCTCCACAGATCCACATCCAGAACACCTTTTTTTTT
>VYXD01007322.1:136332-256197 GCA_013397195.1 Hylia prasina
GGGGAAGTCAGACTCCTGAAAAACAGCTGTGGGCTAGAAGAGCTCTTTCCACCTAGCTCTGGTTGAGTTATTAGGCTAGCAGTGAAAGAGAGAGACACCATGCAACTCTCAGGATCCAACAGCTTCTTCTATCACACCAAGATAAAAATGTGTGAACATCAACCACATGGAACACAAGTTCTTTGTTTTTCTTTCCCTGATGAACTCTGCAAAGAATGCAACATAATTTTGCCTCCAAAAGAAACTACTATGCTATCAGAGATACTAAAAAAGCTCTGTTCTCTGGCTGGCACCCATCTCTGCAAATGCTGTCACAACAGACTCCAAACTGTCACTTCAGCAACTGCCCCTCACGGGAAAAACATATTTCTTCTAATTAGGCAAAATTCTAACTCCACATCTGAAGAGTGTAATTTGATCTTTTATCTAGAAACTCATTAACCACTTGAGTTCAATTATTAACATTTGCATTAATAACTCACTGAATTAATTAATTACCCATTGTGTGAGTGCAGCTCCTGCTTTGGCAGGATGATGCTCTGAGGACATTCCAGGGGAGGTGCTCTGGGCCATGTCCACCTCAGAAACTCCTAGGAATGTTGCAGAGATGTAATTCCTGCCCCTAAGGTCTTCCATCAGCTCACTGCCTGGCTTTGGGCAGGTGATCCTCTTTTCCTTTCCTTTCTACATTTAAGACAGCCAAGCCATGAGCAGAGACTTCTCTCTTCCTCCACTCCCTCCAGGATTAATAAAGTGCCCCATTAAAGGACACCAAGGTAATAATTGCAATAACAACTTCTGGCAAGGGTGGAAGGTATCAGTAAGGTATACCAGCTCCTGATGCTGGTTCTGGTAGCTCCCTTCTCTCTGAAGCTCCCAATAAGAGAAATAATAAATAAAACCTTCGTGCCTAGGCAGGGTTTAATGCCACAGTTATTCACGCTGGGGCTCCTGCAGGGCCCAGAGCAGCAAGAAACCTGCTGAGAGCCCTGGGGGTGCTGAGATAAACCCAAACTACACTGGTTCCTTGATGGAAACCTTTCATAGCAATAGGAACCCATGATTTATTCAGTAAGAATCGGGTTTTCAAGCAGTGTTGTGAACACTGAACTCGCAGACACACGTTTGCACCTGGCCTTGGTTATAAAATAACTTCTAAATCCAGGGCACAGTGGGGACATGCACAGAGCAGACTTTCAAATGCAGAAATGTGTCTTCAGAGAGCTATTTTCTCACAAAAGCTCCACAGTTTGAATTGAAAAGGGGAAGGGGAAGGATAAGGACAAGGACAAGGACAAGGACAAGGAGGGAAACACAATATGCACACACAGAGAGACAAACAATTAACTTCTACTTTTGGTTTAAATCAGGTGGGTATGTACACTCAACACTATTCTCGAAAGTAAAGGTTCCACAGGTCTTTGTCAGGTTATTTCCCACAACATTTACAGGTGAGTACCTCCATGCGAAGGATTTCCTGAATCCTTTTAAATTCTCCAGCTGGTATTTGCTACAGTGTTTTGGATATGCAGTAATGTGTGAACCTCAAGAAGCTGAAGGGCTCCAGCACAGCTCTCTGCTATTTGGATACTAACTCAGACATTTTTTGCTTCACAGCAAAGGAATGTAACAAAAGTTACTTTTTGTTATGAAATTTGACACACTTAAGCAGCCTTAAAAAAACCCCAACAATCCGTGCTATAAAGGAGCTAGCTGAAAAAAAAAACCTTTCCAAATTCCCAGTGCCATGAGATATTTTCAGATGAATAAAGGCATAAACTTACGTAAGAGCTTCTACATAAACTGTAATATCAGGCTGCATGGGACGCTGGTGCTTTTGTTATTTCTGCAGTTGGTAAATTCAGGTGTAACAACTTCTGTAGTCCTTTGGATTTTACAAACAGGTATGACTGACAGCCTCTAAATGCTCTGCTTTTCATAACAACCATGATTGGCAGCCCTTTGGTGCATAGCCCAGTCAGCCTAAAAATGTTATTGTTCTCTAATAATTACCTGATAATTTATTTTTTCCAAAGTGTTGCTGTTAGTTATGGTTCAACTAAGAGTGCTCTGAACTTTCCAAAAGTTTATTTAACTTGCACAGGTGTGGGGCTGCCCTTCTGGGAGCCTCATTCCATGGTGGCACTGGGATTACCCACGCTGGTTCCCAAGACAGGCTGTGCCCATAAGCGACACTTTCCCTGGCAAAACAGAACAGATCAGAGCCCCCAAAATGTGACAATCCGTGTGTCATTTTGGCATTTGTCACTCACAGAGGTTTTGTACAAAGAGAAGTGTTTCTTTACTTCATAGACCCTGGAGCATAAAGAACACAGCTGGCAGTTTGAATGCATCCAGGGCCAGAGCGAGCCTGGAGCTGAGCTCTGCTCAGAGCAGTTTACTGCCTCCAAGCTGCTCGAGATGGCAACTTGTTTAACCTCTGCTGAAAGCAATAATTGGGATTTTTCTGCTACAGAGAGATCACCCTCAAGAACACTCAGCCGGGGAAAGTGATTTGTGTGAATCACGTGAAGGAAATCATGACCTGGTAGGATCCCTTTTCTGGTATCTGCAAAATAAATTTATGAAATTGGAAAGAGTGGGGTTTTTTCATCTCTCTCTTGATTTTCAGATAGGATGGGAGCAGGAAGGAAGCAGCAAAATGAAAACCCACATTGCTTCTGAGTTTCTGAAACTTTGTGAATATATTTTTCTTGAGCATGTTGAAAAACATGACAAAGGCCACCTACACTGCAAGAAGGGCAAAAGAAAGATTTCTGTCAGAGGGCTATTGAAAGTATATTGTGATGTATTTAGTTACTCTTATAAGGACCAATAAAAAAAAGCCTTAAAGAAGGAGGCATGCCCAGTCTGAGTTTTTCCAACCATTTCCTGTTCTTCAGCGAGGGTACTGAAAAAGTAAGTAGGTATCAGAAGGAGAGAGCTGGGACTTGGCTTTTCAAAACCACAGCTGTGGAACTTGAGCACAGCTTTGCAGTTCACTTGTTGGGTCACCTTTTCAAGAACTAGCCTGAAGTTTGGCCTCTGCACTGAGCTACACTGAGCATCACCAAACAGCCTGTTAGACCCCGGGCATGGATTTGTGAGTATAATGCTGTAACATAGAGGGTTTGTGCATATTTACTGCAAATGGAAGCAAGTGCACAATGCACAGACTCTGTGGGCTAATTCTGCTCATAAACATTTGCTCACAGAGTTTCAGGGGCTACAGTGAGGCCAGTTGAATGGTTAGTCCATTACTATTTGTTCATTTCCTTTTTGGTACTTCTGAATTTTACCCACATATTTACAGAACTGGCCATTTCCTTGATGTATTATTCATGACCACAATCTCTAATTATCTACATAGTTCGTTTCTTTATTGAGTATTTTTTCCAATACTGGGCATTTTCTTAAAGTTGGGTTTGGGTTGACAAATGGTGTAGAGAACAATAGTGAGGTGATGAATCATTGCAAAGACAGCACTGTCTCACTACAGGATGAGGAAACTACTCATTGCACACTAGATACAAAACAGAGGACAAAAAACTCAGCCATCTGTAGCTTATGCCAACATCATGAGCAAGAGCTAAAAACAGGTTCCCACAGATCTTAAGTCAATGGTATCTCTGACACCTTTTTTCAAGGACTTTCAGGATGCATTATTGAGTTCTCACCTCAGCAGCCTGCAATCCGTCACCTCCAGCTTGGGCTGGGGCTCCAGTGCACTGATCTCAGCTTGTCCAAGGCCTGTCCTGGCACCTAAAGCTCAGATCTTGCACAGGCACACAGTCCCTGCTTGCTCACCAAAAGGCAGGTCAAAGAACAGAACAATCACTGCAGATAAAAGCTTTTAGGGGGGCAGAGAGGGAGGGGAGGACCCACGTGAAACACCTGGGGACCCACCCCCCTGCCAGGAATGAGAATAAAGTTTCCAAACAGATGAGAGCAACACCCTTCTCTGCTGTCTAAGGCACAGCAATGTGTGGAAGAGGCGCTGTAAAAACAGCAGAGGTGCTGGTTTGCAGCGGGTCTCTTGCAGATCCAGCACTTTAAAAAAATTATTATAGCAGTGGGATTTCTTCTGGTGTTTCATGTAAGATTCCCAGCCATCCCTGTAGCACCAAGTGACCCCTGCCAGGCACACAGTGTCACAGATCCTGTCACTCCTGCACCTCACAGCTCAAGCTGTGGTGGGTTGGCCCTGCCTGGATGCCAGAACCCCTCTATCCTTCCCCCTCTGCTGCTGGACAGGGCAGAGAAAATGTAACAAAGGGTCCATGAGTTGAGCACAGAGAGCTCTTACCCTTGAGGTAATTCTACTGCACAGCAGAGTGAGGTGAAGGAAGTACTTTGCACATTTTCAGGGTTAAAAATGAGGATCAGAAGCCACATCACCAGCCAACCCTTCACAGACAAGCAGGTGCCCACAAAGCAGCTGCACAACCATAGTGTGTGCTGTCCTTGAGATACCAAACTGAGAGAAATTTGTGCTGGCATGAAGTTTCCTCCCTGCAGTGGGTGGGACAATCTTTTCTTTCAGTTTTTGCTGTGTTTCAATTCATTTGCCTCATCTTGCTCTCACCAGTTCCACGATGCAATCCCCAAAATCCCAGATGAAAATCCAGAGAATAATCAATACATTTATTTTTTCTTATTCAATACAAGTTAGTGATTCATCTAAGTTTATCCAATATGTTCATGGTCCTCAGAGCACTTTCATTTTATAACAGTGGAAATCTTTCCTTAGCACTGTTTCACTGTGGGAAAAAATTGAATACTGTCAGCAAAGGCCATCTTCAAATCTTGAACAAATTACTTTTACCCTCTCTAATTGTTACTTACCAACAGGTACACTTCCAGCATCCTCTTCCCATTCATATTTTCTTACATTCACAATCTAAAAGCAGATGCTAATGAATCAGCACTTATCTGATTTTAAATTTCACTAATTATTTATGAGATCAGCTAAATCAGTTTCATTTAGAATCACAGACTTAGTTACTCAAGGCAGAATTTTCTCACAATTAACAATTTAAGCTGCCTAAAAGTAAATAATACGGTAAAATCTAATCTCTGTTCAAGATCCAAATATATTATTAATAAGTGTTTTAAACTGGCTAGAACATACTTAATTCTCGAGGTATCCTTTTAATACAAAATGAATTAAACAAGAATGGAAAAATAAAAATGTGTTATTGCATTATTACAAATGCGTTTTTACATTCCAGAGGTAACACTGAAACCAGCCTGGTTTTGTACCTTCAAAAATGCTACGAAAGATGAACACATTAATCCTGTCAATAAATTAGACAAAATTTAAGGTGCTGAGAAGTGCTCAGAGGTTAACCCCAGAGATGGGAATGTCACAGCTGTGGCACTAGAGCCCAGCAGGTGACACTGCACCCCGTGTCACACCAGCTCCAGGACAGGCCCTGCCCCACTGCTGACTGCACAAGCTCTCTTAATTAGATTCTGAGAACTTGTTAACACTTTTTAGAAATGTGTTTGTATCATTAAAGGTAAATTATCTTCCCCTCTGGCAAGTTACAACCTCTGCTGTCCCCAGGTGCAGTCCCAGCCTTAAACCTCTGGGGAGGGTTTTCCCAAACAGCTCCTGCTGTACTCCTCACCTGCCCTTGCCTTTTCCTCTCTTTCACACACGCAGAATAAAGGCAGACTAAATACCCTGAAGCCACATCTTTGAAGCAGCACCTTCCCTGGAGCACAGGTTTGCCAAGTGAGGCAGTTCTGGGGAGTGAAGCTCCTTGTCATGAGCAGGAGCCACTGGTTGCAGAGTCCCCAGCCCTGCTCTGCATCACTCACACCCCACCAGCATTTCATCCCCAGGCAAAAATCACACCACTTGCTCTTCACAGATTAGCACTTGACTGTTCAATCCATATTTCTCTGCTTCGGATCACCAAGGAAAGCCAAGTACTTAGGGTTTTTCAGTCACCCTAAATCCTGTCATTACTGACAACAAAACCAGATTGCTGAGGGGTTTTTTGGTTTTTTTGTGGACTGTTTTTCTAGCCTGAGGATTTTGGCTAGAAAAATTTTCAGCAAAGTGAAAGAGAATGGAGCAATGATATTACTTTTGTCCCATTTCCAGGCAGGGTGGCAGAGAGCCAGTTCTCAGAATTTTTCTCAGAAGCCAATTGATTCATGTTTGTCTCAAGTCCCAGTATCCTTGTGAGAAGCTGTCAGAGGGCAGCCAAAATTGTTTCACCTACAGATAAAAGGCTGCTCTCTTTCAATCATATGCAAAACCAGGGAAGTGCCACAGAGCTCTGCCCAAAATTCAGATTGCACTCAGAAGTTCACCAACCATTAGTCACTGCTATAAATCAGCATGACTAATCAGCTCAGCTTCACATCTTAAAGACACTGATGGATTTTCACCAGCCCCAGGACCCAACCAACAGGGCCAGGGCAACTCTGGTGAACTGCACAGTGGGTGCAGGGTCATGGTGAAGAAGCCTCCCCACAAAATCCTCAGCAGGTCTTGCTTTAAGCCAGGCTTGAAGGTGTCCTGTGACTGACACAGCCAACTTTCTACCTTCATACCTGGCCAGTGGCAGGAACCATGCAAGCTGTTAAAATGGATAGGAAAGAAAGAGCAAAATGGAGAACACCACAACCTGGGTTTCTTCTGGCTTTGCATCTTAGAAATCAACCTGGGAGAAGCAATGGAGCAGACACAACACCCCCAGCTGGGTTCAGTCCTGGATTCTCACTCCAGAAATCTGGACTGCTCACACTCGAGGTTTTCAAGCTTCTAGCTCAGCCACGAGAGCAAAGCACACCCCTCTATGAAACTGCAACTCTTTGATAACCACTCTGCTTGTCAAAGCAGAAGCAGTAACAGAAAGACAGAGGGAGATGGTAAAATAAAGATAGTCATGACTATTTCACAGAACTTTCACGCCTTGGTGCTGTTCCACCAGACACCAGAAGGAAAATGTGATTTTGGGCACGTTTTGGACTGGCTATTCATCATGCCTGAAATTCAGTACTTTGGAATGAGCTCACTAGCCCAGGGCTTTTTCCCTTCTTTTTTTCTTTCTTTTTCTTTTATTTTTTTTTTCCTCAGCTGGGAAATATCCCAGCTAATCAGCTAATTAATGAGTTGAAATAGTCACTAATGGATTCAGTGAAGGCAAAAACTAATGCAAGAGAAGTGCTGGGAGCATGGAGCCATGAGTGAAGGCAGGGTGGGGACACCTGAACAGGATCCTTCCTTTTAAGGGCAGCTAAATGCTCAGCAGTTAATTAAGCAGAGGAGCTCAGCCTATTTTATTCAACTACAATATAACTTGAACATCTCTGCTGTCCTGTGCAATGCTCTACAGGTGCCTGGCACAGTCTAAGGTAGATGCCTGAATTTCAGCATTCAGTGTGAATGTCTGACAACAGTCTGATGGTTCATGGACCATTTGTGTTGTGAATTTAAAGCAACTGTAATGTCTGAGACAGTTTCTTCAATGTCCATAACTGAATTCAAATTAAAAGCAACAACCAAGAGACACCAGCCTAAGTATCTCTGCCTGAGGCAGAAGAATTGATATATTAACTGAAGAGTAACGTGGAACACATTGTACCTCAGGAAATGCATTTGCTCCAAAACACATTAAGACTGTCAACAATTTGGCTTGGATGTTCAGAGCATGGACACCAAAAAAAAAAATCATTACTGTGCCATGATATGCAATAAAACCAGGCTTCAACACAGACAGTAATGCTCTGGAGAGAAAAAGGACGTGGCCAGCAAATCAAAGCAAAAGGTTCTCAGGCTGGAATAATAAGGGATTAAATTCTGCAGTTTATTTGATGTAAAAAGTTCCAATTTGATCCCAAGATTTCTTCTGGTATGTGAAATCACTGTCCAGTCCTGCTGGCCACAATCCATTTCCACTGCTCCTGGTTCCTGCATCACCTCTGCACACACACAGCACGTGTGGATCAGTGCTGGCCTCCTGCACACCATGCCCACCACAGGAAGTCCTTCACTGCCTGCAGAGCTCCACAAGAGCTGGGTAAGGAACAGAACTTGGGTGTGGACAAGAGTTCTGCCTTGGCAACCAAAATAAATCTTGTACTGAAAACTGCGACTTTGCTACATCTTTCCATTAACCAAAACATCTACAGCAAATAATTATTTAGTGTTCCAGGACTCACTTGTTCTACTTATACCAACATTAAAGAAAGGAAAAATCAAGGCCTAGATTAAAAAAAGCAGTGCATTTTCTATGCAGGAGAATAAAATTTACTGCTTGGTCACAAAATGACAGAGCGGCTGGTGTTGGAAGGGGCCTCTGGAGATCATCTAGTCCAACCCCCTGCTCAGGCTGGTTCACCCAGAGCAGCTTACACAGGAGTGCATCCAGGCAGGTGTGAATCTCTCAGCAGGAGACTCCACCATCTCTCTGGGCAGCCTGTTCCAGTGCTCTGTCTCTCTCACAGTACAGAGCTTTTCCCTTCTATTCTGATGGACCTTCCAGTGTTTCAGTTCATGCCCATTGCCCCTGTGCTGCCACTGGGCACCTCTGAAAGGAGCTGACTTGGTTCTTGTATACAGAACACAATGAAGCCAAAGGAAAAGGGATGGCTGCTGCTGAGGGTAGAGTTCACCACAGATGACAACAGAAACAACTTCGGATATTTAAATGACACCATTTTGCTGCTGTATCCAACCTATTAAGTTAAAACAATTCAGCAAGAGCGGTTGATAGGTTTTCTTTTTACCTGCAGCAGATTATAGGTTTTGGGGGTAAGTGGAGTGTTTTCTGTAGAGGTTTTAAAGAAACTAAAAAAACTCATTGAAGCCAAACCAAATCAGAGCCATCAACTATAAAAATAATTTCCTGCCCTCCTTCAAGCCAAATAGTTTGTTAAGAAGAAAGAGTCCAAATTCTCAGTCTAAAAGTATCAAAAAGTGCTTGGGACCACAAGCTGAAGTTCCTGCTGCACTGGAAATTTGCTGTGACCTGTGAAACCACTGAGTCTGTGCCCTACATGGTTTGACTCCCTCGCTGTGAGCTGCAAGCAGAATAATCTGGTGGGTGTGATGTTTTTCACTTCTCTACAGTTCCACTTCTTGGAAGCTTATCTTCCCTTATCTACCCTTCTACTTACTCCTTTAGTGACCCTGGAAAATAGTGATAGAGATCACAGAGGCAGAATCCTGAAAGGATTATTGCTTTTATTATCTTACTATTGGGAAGCTGATTAAAAGCACATATCCTTTCACAGACTACCCTGTCCATTAGCACTTTCAGCTCTCTTAAAAAGGTCACTGAGCAGGATATTAAACACAGCCTTAAGTACTGAGCACTCTACTTCCAGTACAGGTGTTGTCATGGCAAATGTTGTAGGAAGTTGTCTGTGCCTAGCTCAGCAGTCCTATCTTAATTCCTACTACAACACAACAATGGCAACGAGGATTTTGATAAGAAAACCTCACTGGTCTGATAGCGAGGCAAAGAATTGCAGTGGGTGATGGATAGTTACATACATACTGCTATTTTATCTGCACAATTTCAGCCAAATCTCTGTGCTGTGATGGTCCCTGAGGCACTGACCAGGCCACAGTGACAATATGCTTGACCTGGTCGGGGCCACTTCTCTGCTGAGTGGCAACACAAAGCCAGAGTCACTGTGTGAAACCACTGCAGATGTCACCTCATACTTTCACAACGCCAACCCAAGGACATTTTACAAGCTCTGAAGAGAGGGCCTTTACTGCTTTCCCATTATAATAGCAAGCTGCTTTCTCATGTCATTTCTCTTGAAGCTATCAGCTGCTTTGGCATCAAGTGGGATCTCCTAATGTCTCCTACCATGGAGAATGGCAAGGCGTGAACCCTGAAGACAGTCAGAGAGTCTCTTAAACCCTGGGAAAGGTCAGACAGAATATCCTCCCAGCCTCTCTAGGCTGTTCAAAGCACCAGTTATAAAATCAGTGCATTTAAGAATAGACTGCAGCAATCATCTCCATAAGCACCTAAGTCCTTTTGTGTGGTCACACACCTTGTTTAATGCAGCAGTTTTCATTCCATACCTGGTCTGGGCAGCACTGAGCCTGCTGGAACACCAGGGCTCTGTGGTGTCTAATTGAGGGAGAGAGCACATTGCCAAATGGACAGGAATAGCTCACAGGAGAGCAGAGGCTTTTTCCCCTTTTGGATGACATCAATACACAGCTGCTTTGACGGAAGAATCCCCCACAAGTTTACAGAGCACTGTGAGTCAGCCTCATCCCTCGCAATAAATCCGGGCGAGGGTCGGTGCTTCTGCTGCTGGGATGGGCCCAAGGAAGGGAAGGAAGGAGTCCTGCTTGCTGTTATGCAATGCAGATAACCCTTCTTCCTGCAGTCATTTGTGGGTGTCAGGAGAAGCTAAGAATAAACCAGGAAAAGCCTCTGGAAAAGTCTGCTAAGCAGTGAGCAGAAAGAAACATCTCAAGGTACAGCCAGCACACCCTGGCTTCAGCTCAAAGCACAGCCTTAGGTGACCTCCGCCACAGGTGATGATCACACACTGCACTTAAAACTGCTGATTTACCTGCCCATGAAGTGTTAAAACCAGCACAGAAGTTAGAAAAGAGACTTACAATCCCTGTCCATATGGGATACATTAGAGATACATGCTAGGCTAAAGAAAATAGCTAGGTGCCCCCTCCTGCTCATTGGAGGGAGTTGTGAACCAAATTGCACCATTTAAGATTCTGCTTACCCTCAAGCCAGAAAAATTAGGGTTTTTATTTTTTAACAACTTGTCTCAAATGAGCTACAATAATATGCATCTCCAGCAGAGAAAGCAGGTCAGTACTGACTGCCATTCAGAAGGAGAGATGGTCAATTAAAAGAAAGAAGCCAATTAAGAGGCACTCCTAGTCAGGAAGATACTGGGGAGAGAATAAAGGAGATAAGGAACATGACTGTCAGAGAACACCCAGTCTCCCCAGCACAGGCTGAGGCAAACCTGGTGCTGTGCATGAGATACATTTCATGTCCTTGCCTGCAAACTGAGGAGGCATGCTATGATCAGACCCTGGAAATTAAAAATAACAACACTGCATTTCTGTCAGCTTTAAGCTTCTTGTTTTCCTTGTTAACAAGATCAAGAATTTTTTTGCCAGAGAAAGCTCTCTAACTCTGTAAACTTACAAAAGTTTGTGAAAGGCAGGATTACTGCTTAACTCCTGATTGATGCTGAAGCTTTAGGGCAGTCTAGCAGCTAAATTAATACTTAAACTGTACATGCAGGATTCAAAACCAACTGTTAACTCTCTTGAGACATCCAAAGCAAGTTTGCTCTCAAGGTCCTCAGAAAATAGTCCTGGGTATGGTGCCATGCACTCCAAGCACAACGACACTGCAGCCATATAAAACCACAGAGAACAAGGTTAGAAGGAAGTCCAAGTAACAAAAGCTCATGCCACATGAAAAGCTGACCTTCACTTTATTGCAACTGAATTTTTGCAAAAGGAAAAAATTGCAATCCCTTTTGAAAGGAAATGTAAGCTGAAACCTACCCCAATTCCACTCCCAAATCAAAGGTCAATAATGTTAAATGTACCCTTTTACATTGCCAAAAAAACCTGAATATACTGGATCTGTTGAAGTGTCTCATACCAGCTAGAATCAAGAACAGCAGAAGATAAATTTGGATGAAAAGTTTCTTCTGGAATGTACCAGATAAAGCTTCTTGCAATATCATAAAAATATATGGAGAAGACACTTTTAATTCAATCAGCATTAAAGAGTTTCAATTAATTCCAAAGGGGAAACAAAAAAACAAGCACATCTCTGCTCAGCATAAAAAGCAACAGTCTTTGTAATGGAGCAGGACTCACACTTTTCTCTCTTTTTCAGAAATAAAGCTCTGTAAACACCAGGCATACCATCAGCCTGAACCTTCTTAGTGCTCTGAATGACTTGGCCAAATAACAGCAAAGTCACTGCCCTGCATTGCCCAGACAAGGTGACACAACCTGCTCAGCCTTGGCTTCAGAGCAAATCAGGAACAGGACATGGGCTGTTCCATCATGGGCATGCTTGGAATTTGAGGAAATCACCTTTCTATTTTAAATTACAAAAACTATCATCCTACACCTGTATTCGAATCCACAAATGGTTCCTAATAGAATAACATGTTAAGTCATCAGACGAAACACTCTGGTGCTGGTAGCAGCAAGGCACCAGCTGCTTCTGAGAGCAGCTGCATGTCAAGGGCAAAAGCTGACAAGTTTTGAGCTAACATCCAGCTACCTGACCACGTGTCAGCAGCAAGAGGACAGAGGCTCAGCTCCCTCAGTCAGAACCTGGTGCTAAAAACACCAAGGTCAGGGTTTGATCCCTGCAGGGCCATTCACTGAGGACTGGACTGGATGATCCCTGTGGGGGATATTCCTTCCCACTCGGAATATTCTGTGATTCAAATGTGGACTCAGCAGGAATGTTCCTACCCAAAGTGCACAGAAGGAAAGGAACCTCTGCCTTTCAATTAATTATTTAAATTACTTGATGCAACCCTTATGTTCACAATCTGCAGCTACGCTGAGAAACAGAAGCGATCCAAAACCTCCGAGGACCTTAATCATTACACAATATGCAGGGGGAACTTGTTGACAACTGCAGCAGTAATTTAAATCTGCTGGCACTTTTGGAAACAAATAGCTCTGTCTAAAATCCAGCTGGAGCTGGCTTCCCCTCCCCTTGTTCTCTGAACACTGACAGCAGGACATCCCCACCTCCACCCACCAGGTGATCGGCAGGGCAGGCAGTGAATCCTGCAGATGATCACATGGAGCACACGGGTGTTTTCCCTCCTGAGAAAAGCACAAAGCAATTCTTCTGCAGCTGTCACTGAGAAATGCTTCCCTCAGAATCAGCCTGTGTGGTTCTTCACAGTGCTTCTAGTGCTGGACAGCTACCATGGATTTTTTTTGTGGAAATAGTTACCCTCTCCCAAAGTGCAATTCTTCGCTGTTAAAATCAACAAGCAATGCTGGGTTGGTGATGTTAGAGCTTTTCTGCCTCCCCAGCAGAAAGTTATTTTATCATTAATTTTTGGTCAAATCCCAACAAATCTTTCCCACCCGTCAGAGGAGGATGTGCTGCAGCAGTCTGAGACTTCACAAGTCTCCAGTCACCAGTGAGACATCCCTGGAGTCTTGACCTTGTGTGCAGACCTTGTCTTCCTACTGAAGGGCTGCTCCAAACACCCTTCAAAATCCATAATTACTGATTTTATGGTATGTAAGCTTCAAAACACTTCTCTGAATTCTAAGGGACAAGGATAGTACAAGAAAAATCAAGAGGATGAAAGACAAGGCCATGCAAAGGAGATAAACCATTTTGCTATATTTTTTTAGATGAAGTGTACAGAGCTTTTATGAAGCTAGTGAAACTCTTCTAGATGAGCCTTCAGGGCACATCAATTTAGAATTCTTTTCTTTCTGCTCCCTCCTCATTAACATTGCTCAAAAACAATGCTGAAAATAGTTGCCAGCAATGCAATTGAGCCTGTGAAAGGCACCATAAAGGCTCCTGTGCCTCAAGGCACATCACTTCTGCTCCTCCTTTTATTTTTCCATGTATTGAATTGAACTTGGCAGTAACCTTTACCACACAAAACCAAGATGGCAAAAGAGTAGATTTGCTCTGTGTGCTAAGTCTGGGCTGCCTTGCTGTGAGCTGCTGGGGGAAGTGGTGCCTGGAGAGTCCCTGGGCTGGAAATGGGAGAGCCCATGTTGCCTGTCCCCCTGCTCCCACCTGCAGGGAAGTTTTGCCCCACACCTTTTCCAGGTAGCAGCCCACAGCAAAAAAGTCAGGATGGCAAACCTCTGCAGAAATTTTCCCAAAGTGACATGTAACTGTTGGTAGGGAGCAGTGAGTATCTCACTAGCACAGGTACAGGAACCCAAACCTTTACCCTAATCCTTACACTCTCAGGGTATTATAAACCATGGGCAATCAAAACAAAAGCAAAACTAAAAAACATGCAGCCAAATGCTGCATTAACATTATATCTACAGAACAGTCTCCCCTTCACTTTATTTTATGCTGTGTCTCACCCCAAGCTTTGTGTTTGCCAGACAGATTTCTCAAACTGGAAAGTATCTTTTGTGTTTGGCTGATGTCCGGTACGGCAGAACATCCTTTCTGGTTGGAAGGTACAGAAACAACACTGCTGAATGTGTTCAGGACCACAAGTATCTTCTCATTTGCAAAGAGAATAAGGCAAAACTCCAAGATAAGGCCTAAAGTCAGAGATTAGATAAAAGTTCTGAGACTTGCCACACATATCTAATTAGCAGAACATAGGGTAGGAGAGGGATAACCTTCTGTGTTTGGGTGAGAGTGTCCTGAACTGGCTCACCTGGAGGGCAGGGTAGGGGACCTGTGCCATCCCCCTGGCACTGGTGTGTCCCCAGAGACACTTGAAGCCTGGGGTGTGGTGGGCATTGGCAGGCAGAGGGTGCAGGTAAACACACCCTCAACTGGCCCCTTCCTCCCTTTAGTACAAGAGAGCAGAGTCCAGGGCCCTTCCCTGCTCCTGAGGGAGGATGGACAGAGCTGAGAAGGCAGCAGCATCTTCCTCACTTCCCAATGGCTTCACCTGCAGCTCAATGTCCAGCTCAATCTCAAATTACAAAGCATTTGTAATGCACAGGATCATTGAACTTAGTGCAAAAACAACTCAGTCCTGAAGTTGCAGAGAAGAAGAAATTCTGGCAATAATGGAAGGACATAATCAGCATGTTTGTCATGAAATGTCTGTAGTTACTACACTGGCAATTTTTCCAAATGGGTTGGCTTAGAGACTGGCCTCTTGTGCTGATTACTAAATTATTTTCTTTACAAAGGTCTAAGTGGCTCTGCTTTCCAGATGAATAGCCCAAAGCCACTTGGTTCAGAGCTTCAGCCCCCTGAGATTCATCTTGGACAGTAAAGAAATGAGACAGATGAACACTAAACTGCTCTGTGTACAAACCCAGCAGCGCCTTGGCTGATGAGAACACTTTGTGTAAAGTACCACTGAATTTAGAATAAAGACAGAGGTGAGCTGAGGCTAGTTAAAAGTTAGAAGAAGTCAGAAGCAGTTTTTGATACCAAAGCATTTTAAACCAACTAAAGCTTCCTGAAGAGAATTTTGGCTTCACCACATCTCACTTCATCTGGGAGAGCTGCCTTGCCAGGCAAATTAAGAGCAGTGTGCTGGAACTGGCACTTCCCCAACCCAGCCACTGCCAGAATTCCACAGTGCCCTGTCCCCCCTGCCCACCCCAAGGAGCAGCAGCTCCTTCATTTGAACACGCAGTCATTCCTTTGGAGCTTGCTGAGCAACACTTACTTTTTCCTTGACAGAGAGCACCTGTGCTTGGGGAGGGGTGCTCTTTGCAGCCACTTGCACATCTGGTGGGTGGTGATGCAGCACTGCTGGCAGGGGCTGGAGCAGGGGCTGGAGCAGGGGCTGGAGCAGGGGCTGGAGCAGGGGCTGGAGCAGGGAGCGGCCGCGCGCGGATCTCAGGCACGGAGACGAGGGTTTCCACCAGCCATGGAGCAGGATCTGGGCAGCACAGCAGGAAACAGGGAAGGTCAGCCCCTCTGGCAGCTGCTCCATGGATATTAGGAGGCCTGTGTGTGATGATGAGCTGGGCAGGTTTGCTGTGCCTGTGGCTCAGGGCTCTCCCAGCAGGAATTCTGCGGGCTCTTCAGAACCTGTGGATGGCACCAGGCTGAACTGCTCACTGGGGAGGAGACTCAAACGTGCCAGGGAGACCTCTGGGGAAGAGAGATGGAGAGAGAGAGAGATGAATGAAAAACAATGTTTATCCTTGAAATTTAAATGGCTTTTCTAGAGTATGTCTGAAACGTCCCAATTAAACTAGTCCATTAGACAAAATCCTATTAACTGGGCAGCTTGGTCAGCTGTGGCTTACTCAGAATTTGTTCTGGTTTTAGTGTTTTATCATTAAACACAGTTCTGAGTAATTCAAACCTCACAACACTGAGGAAAAATTGCCCATAATTAACATCCTCAAGTGCAAGCAGCTTTCATCACACCAACACCAGCAAGAGCTCATACCACTCTCCTCCACTCTACTTCCCTTGTTTATCTAGTCTGGTTTATCACCAGATTTCTTCTCTGGGTTCCACTGATGCAAACTTGCTCTGGTTTGAATGGTTCCTCTGCAAACACAACAAACAGCTCCATACAGGAAGGTTTAATCTGTCACCAGAGCTTTTCAGCAATCAGATCCCTAAGCATTAGCTTTGTTGATTAAAGCAGCATATCTGAAAAATTAGCAGAAGGGAATACATTGGGATATTT
The DNA here is from genome assembly GCA_013397195.1 of Hylia prasina. NCBI lineage: Eukaryota > Metazoa > Chordata > Aves > Passeriformes > Sylviidae > Hylia > Hylia prasina. Next base: position 152,677 of record VYXD01007322.1, read on the forward strand.
CTGTGCAGGGAGAATTTATCTCTTCAGCAGTCACCAGTGGACTGAAAAAAGCCAGTATAGCATGACACATGATGTTGCAGCACCCCTGGGCTAGAAAGGCAAGTAATATGAGTCATTTTAAAACCAGAAACATTCAAAAGGTCATTAAAAATCTACTAAACCTCACAAAATCAAATAAATACATTAATCAATTAAAACCTCTTTGAAGCATCCTAATTGAATTTTGCTGTAGTAGTGTCACATGGCTGTGGAAAATGCCCTTCAGTAATCCAACCAAAAATTGGCATGTTCCCATCCCCAGTTATTCTCCTTGATTAGTGAAATTTCAGAAGGGAATAAAAAACAAGGTGAAGGGATTCAGGAAAAATAAATACTAGTATTTAAATTCCATCGTGTTCTTCCCACTCATGAATCTTAAACTCATTTATCCAAGACAGTGGATGGCATCCTTCTGCAAGGGTGAACTGTGGCCATGAACCACTACACAGCATCACAGGCAAGGGAAGTCATCCACCACAGGAGCCCAGGTCAGGGAAAAGCCTGACACTCTGAGGAACTGAGCAGCTCTTGCTCAAAAGCATCTCTACTGCACAAGAAAACAAAATGCCAAAACTCCCCAGGGCACCCTACACCCTCACACAGACCCCAGGGCCTGGAGCAGCACCATGCAGAAGCTGTGCAAGAATCCAAGAAAGTCAAAATCTCTTCCCAGGAGTCTCCTGTGATATCCAGCATGGCACAGAAGTGCTAAATGAGAGGGGGAAGGAGCAGGAGGAGCAGCAGCAGCACAAGGAAGGCTGTGAGCAGATCTGTGGTGGCTGCAGCACAGAGTCTGCCCCACCAAACCATCCCCAAAGCAGGGTCAGCAGAGGAACAAGAGCTATGGGGAGGCAGTGGCATCTGTAAGCATGGAAAATGGGAAAATTACTGATGTAACCTATCTCAGCTAAGCCACAGACCTATTTGGTATAGAAATATATCAAATATCAGCCCATCTGTGCTCTTCAGAGGGGAGAGGAGGCCAAGTGGGAGGCACAGATTTTCACAATCATGTAAAAGGGGATTCTGTGATGGACCACCCAATGCAGGTTCTCTGCATCACTGTCTGTTTTCAAGTACCACAAAATTTCTGTCCTTAAAAAGTCCTTTTTGCAACAGCAGTGACTCTGAACTGGTAACTCTCCTTCACCAGCCCAGCCAATATGATGTAATTTATACTGCACACGGATGACAAAGCCCTGGGAAGACTTTGCCATGTTACAGTCTGGGGCCCAAGACACACATCTTGGTGACCCTCTCAGCATGTGACAGCTGCTGAGATTAGCAGAGGACAGACTGCTGCAGCTGCTCTGAGGCTGGAAGGAGTGAGAAACCCCCACCCTTCCACACTGCACAATGCCTCCTCCTTTATCTTTTGTAAAATGACCTCTCAGGAAAGCAATTTCCAAAGTGACTAGTGTTGCTGGTGACACACAGCTAGGGGAAAGAGAGAATTTACAGTGATTAGAATAGATCAGATTTATGGACTAACAGGACAGGCGATGCGTGAAGCAGGGAATGAAATGTAATGAGGCCAAGAAAAAACCAAACACATGCTCTATTCCCACCTGAACAGCAGTGTACAATTAGACAGGACACACAGTCTAAAACAATTCACATAATGTTTCATAGCAGTATAAAGAAAAAGCAGAAATGCACCTGCAGCTCTTAGGACTCCACGACACAGAGAACAAACCAAGGGAAGACCATAAGGCCAGTTGAAACATCCATATGAAATGCACAAAGAGCCTGTCAACCTCAGGAGCACTTTTTGCCACACTGAAAAATGTGAGACACTGCCAAACAGGCTTCCAGAAGATTCAAACTCAGTCCTGAAAGATTCCATAGATGCCGTGTTATTCAGGCAACATGAGCACCCCACAGAAGAGCAACACACAGACACAATCACAAAAGGGCGGAAGATTAACTCTCATTTTGATATTTTGATGAGAAAGAGCAAAGTTTTGACACAAAATTGCATTTTCTCCAGTGGACACCAACGACTCAGAGCAGCACAGTCCAAGAGAGGATTTTCCAAACTGCCATCCAACTTTAATATCTTCTACCAATTCAGCTGGTGACATCCAAAGCCCCAAGGCATGAGCATATTGCTCCTTCCCTGCTGAAGGGCCAGCATAGACAATAGAGGATATTTAAGTATTTTATAACACTCTTAGGAAAGAAAACTAAACAGAGCAAAGCATAGCCAGAAAAAGCCAGTTAAGAACATTTCCCACCACAACAGAATTTTCATTTCATGGAAGTTTGGCACTGGGTGCACAGGAGCAGGGTCTCTGCCAGTAAGGCAGGGTGCAGCAAACATTAAACCCACAGCAATTCTTCATGGCTGCAGCTTTGCCCTTTGCCATTCTCCTTTTTCCTGCAGTCCCTTGCACAGAGAATGAGACATCTGCCAGCATCACCTTTTGCTCTGTCCCTCAGACACCTCTCTTCTGGCTTAATTTCCAATTAGCATTCCTGTTTTACATCCAGTGTATCACTCATAGTATTTTTAGTGCAGCCAAACAGTTCCTCCCCAGATGAGAGGAAGGTTAATGACACTTCCTGTCACTATATGCTCTGCAGAAGAAAGGGAGTGGAATTTCAACAGGAGCCAACCTCTCCTGGAATGCCTCAGAGCAGAAGATGCCCCTTCTTCATCACTGACCTTCAACTGCACTGCCCACATTTTACAAGGCCAGGAGGAGCCTTCTGCCCTGATACTTTTGTACCCTGAGGCCAACAGAGAAGGGGCCCAAGGATCCTGAGCCTAGATCCTTGTCTGTAACAGAGCAAAAATTGTGCCTTTGAAATGAAGCCAAATGCACCAGTGACAAAAGGTGTTTGCACTGGTGCACTGCTGGGAGAGTCTTCTCCCTCCTAGAGCAGACACTCAGCTCATGGACCCACAGCAGCCCAGCCCTGGCACTGGGGTGGGCACAGTCCTGCTGCTCTGGAGCCAGGAGGGGTCACAGGTCCCTGCTTCACCTCCAAAGCAATGCATGGACACAGCCTCACGCTGCGCCAAGGGAAATACAGGTTGGATATTAGGAAAAGGTTTTTTTACAGGTGTGGTAAAGCATTGGAATGGTCTGGAATGGTGGAGTCACCATCCCTGGATGTGTTTAAAATAGACTGGATGTGGCACTGGGTGCCAGGGTTTAGTTGAGGTGTTGGGGCTGGGTTGGTTGATCTTGGGGGTCTCTTCCACCCTGATGATTCTGTGAATTCTGTATGTGAAACCCAACTCATGTATTCAAAGAGCAGAAAACATTAGGGGGAACACAATGAAAACGAGAGGGATGATCTAAATAGGAGTTTGACCTAGGAGCCACCGACTGCAGCCAGAATATTTCCATTTAAGTAACTGTTGTTAATCCTATTGTATAATTTCTGTTACCTGATAATCTTTCCCCAAAGGAAAAAAAAAACCCTAATTTTGATTGCCTGGTAACAGTTACCACTGGTTGTGGTATTACAGTAACTTCAAATATTTTTATGCTAATAGCACACCATGTTAGCAACTATACTTTTTACTGTTTTTTTTATATTTATTGTTGTTTAGACAATTAATTTTACCTCCAACCTATGTCAAACTGCCTTTGAATCAAAGTTGGAATTCAATTCACAATGCAGAAAAAAGAGTATTTTAGTATTTTAATAGTGGCTACAAAAGAAACCATTGAGTTTGCATTTTAAAAAGAATCAGCAAATGAAAAAATGTCTATGTAATTAGTGACTTGAGGCAATTGTGGCTAATCATATTATGATTAAAAGATTAGAATAGACCTCACCTCATCTTTACCTAAGAAAGGACTGATGATAGCTGCTGTTTTTATGAACTACAGTCATTTGCAATTAAGCATAATTCATGTGTTTAGCCAGAAAATTGCCTGGGTTGTAGCTTTCTTTACATGTTAATAGGAAACATCTTAGGTTTAAATATTTGGTTTGTGTGAACTTGAGATTTTATGATGGGTTTAAACCTTAATATAGAAATTATGCAATGTCCTTTTAATTCGGAAGGGGTATATTTCAAACATTTTTATTTCAAACAGACCTACAAGGTTTAAGTTTAAAAGGCAAAACCAACCCAAACAAAACCACCAACCAGCTTCCCCCCCTCCCCCAAGACTTCACATTCCCTGGAGATGGAACTGATTTGAAGGGTGTCACCAACAAGAAAGGGCAGCTTCAAAACTTAATTCTCATCAGAAGCAAAGCAGATGGGACAGGAAATGCAGTCCAGCACACCCACGTAACCAGTTCACAGGAGCAAAGGGGTCTTATCCAAAATAGGAGACAGGATGTCAGGTACATCATCTCAGCTCACCACAAGGCTCAAACACCCACTCCTTCAGTCTCTGTTTTCCTCTGGGCCCCAGTGACCCCCCTACCAAGGTGGGAAATCTCTCTGTGAGCTGTTTGTGATGGTGACTTTGTCACGTCACTTTTACTCAGCATCACAAACAGGTGCTGCTCCCAGGAGGGTCCAGATGCCCAGCAAGATCCATCCCCACACCAGCTTGGCTCCTTTTCCACCCAGGAAAGCAGTCCTTGCTCAGGGCTGAGCTGGCCAAACTCCTCACACCCTCTGGCAGGCTCCTCCTGTGCCCAACTCAGCCCAGACCCTGTGACAAATCTGGGACCTCAGCTCCCCAGTGCCACGGCCATGGGGCAGGCAAAGACTTCTGCAAAGTCTGGCTTAAGCTCTGGCTTTAGTTCAAACAGGAATCAATTCAGGGAAGTCCTCAAAGATCCCTTTTGCCTTCAGGAACACTTACAAATCACTGTGCTTTGATCTGGCGCCAGGCTTTGCGCTCACTTTGTGTCACCAGGAACTGCTGCCAAAAGGGAAGGGAGAGGAGCTGGGGTCCATTAGCCAGACTTGAGCTTTTCATGATCTTCCCAGAAGTCGCTGCCCATGCTGCTCTGATGCATCTGTGCACTTCTCATCCAAGTCACTGAAAGCCCATGCTGCAGCCCTGGGGGTATCTACAGCTTTTCATCCGGGGTGAGAGCAGCACAGGCAGCAAAAAGAGATAAACAGCCCACCACAAAACCCCAACTCAGCACCCCACAGAAGAGCAACACACACAGACACAATCACAAGAGGGCAGAAGATTAACTCACATTTTGATCTTTGACACAAAACTGCATTTTCTCCAGTGGACACCAACGACTCAGAGCAGCACAGTCCAAGAGAGGATTTTCCAAACTTCTGATCCTCCAGAAAGGATCGCTGGGAAGAAGGAATTCTGTGTCAGCTCGCTGTCTCCCTGCACTGGCCAAGATTCAGACATCATGCAAGGTGCTGATATATGCAAAATGGAGGAAGTGGCATTCTTATCAGCAGGAAACATTTGGGTCAGAGTTAAGACAACTGTTCAGGAATGGCCAAGTGTGCTTACGCAAGAGGTCACAGCAAGTGAATTTTGTCACCTAAAATTTAATGAGCCATTCCTACCAAAATGGGTTGTGCTTTTTTCTGTCCCTTCAGGGCGGACTCACCAAAATAATCTGCTTAGTGCTCACAAGGAGGGGAAGAAACTCACACCAGGGCCTCTGTTATGGCCACTGCCTTCACAAAATGCCTATTTAATGTTTAATGGCTGTGAGGTTACACTTTGCACTGTCAGCTTTAAGACCCAGCCTACCTAAGATGGGAAAAGTGCAGCTTATTTAAATTAGTTATTTGTCTTTCAAAAAAGACTCAGGGAAGGTTCTTTAAGAACACTGAGCAATAACAATTAATATCTGTGTCACTGGGCTGGCTTGGTTTTAGACATCAAGGGGTTCTCTGTGGATTCTCCCATTTATTAGTATTTTAATTCTTTTTAGAGTAGAACATTATTTTTATAACTGCAGTTAGGAAATAAATATCTTAAGAGGGTTTTTCACTTTTAATGCAAGGTTACAAAGTGATTTACAGTGAAAATTATGAAGACTTAATATTTGAATTTCCACTGGCACATACTGTTCCTGCCAGGTCAGTACCACTGAATAGTATTTAAAACTCATGGAAATACATGTCTTGTGGGGCAGCCAAAATGCAGTCACTAATGACCTGTGCCACAGGACTGAGAACCAAGCAGCTGCAACTGCCAGCAAAGTTTTGATCACCAATTTGGGAATTAAAAACCCTCCTAAACTGATTATAGCCAAGATTTGCAGGGACAGCACAAAGGGCACCTCTTTCCCTGACATGAGTCGTTACCTTCTATATGATTTGCTTTCTATGTTTTAAGATTCCCCAAACACTTTTGCATTGATTGCATTAATGCAAGTAAGCGATAAATGCAATTAAAAAAAAAATAAAAATCACAGGACTCATTTACTTTTCCCAATCATTTTCTAATGGATAATTTTACGTGCAGACAGTGTCCACTCTGTACAACGGCTCCTCAAGGGCAGGGCTTGAACAGCCACAACCCAGCACTTTAAAAAGTGATCACACCAGTCCCCATGCCTGTATTCAGCCAAAAATACCACATTTATTTAAAGGTTTGCACCATTTCAGAAGGCTGCACAATGTCTCACAGATAAGCAGTACTGCAGAGGAAACAAAGGCAGGGAAAGGGCAGGCACTGGGGACAAGGACTTACTCTACAGGACATCCATCATGGCATAACAAGCACTGCATCCTTGGCAGGTTTATCGCTGAGAAAAAGGAATTAAGAGCAGCCTGAAGAGGCACAGCACATGGGAGCTGCCTAATGCTCCCGCTTCACATCTGGATTTACTGATGTTGTAAATGTCCACGTCACGAGTCTCACAAAACTCATATCCTGTAATCAAATAGCCAAGTGAAAATTTAAATTTTTGTAATATTGGGGGCAGAAGGAGGGGCTGAGAGCCCCCATGGCTGACAACCAACCACTGAAAACTGTGTGATAATAAATGAATAAAACTTCCAGATGTAGTTAAAAGAATCATGAAATCCCTCAATTTAAAGGTGCTGAGTCAAGTTTTTTTGAGTGTGTGCCAACACTGCACTACTCAGAAAACAGATGAACTCTCTAGAAAAGATCCACCATAACTCTCCTGAATATAATTTTTATTTTAATTCACTTGACAAACTTCCCAGTAGGGACAGTTGGGAATCACACACCCAATGCCACGCTGTGGAGCTCTACACCTAATGCCTGATCCAAATCCCTAAGGGACATCAATAATTATACATGATGAATTAATCATGAAGATTATTTATTTCCATAGCACATTTTAAGTATGTACTTGTATGTGATGAAAATTTTATTGTTTGTGCTTGGGAAATAAAAGGGGAAGGATGCCTAGTGTTAAAACAAATTTTCTCATTGAACTTTAATGAGCCTTGTCAAACCTCTTGGTGCAGCTTTCTCACTTCTAAGGATCGCTTGGTCCTTATTTAAAGAACGAGCCTGCATTAGCATTTAAAGGCAGCAGGGCTGTGCATGTTGAGCCTTAGCTTTAAGCTGAGGCAAAATATTTTTCCTTTAAAAACTAGCCAAATGGAATTAGCTAATGGAATTATTTCACATTATTTGAGATAATGTATGTAATTTATTTACATGATTTCATTTATGAGGGAAAGCGCTAAGGAAAAAGAAGATATAAAAAAAAACCCAACCAGCCAAAACTCTGCTAGTTGTTGGCAGATTAAAAGCATCAGCAAATTCCACATTTCAGAAGTTTTCCCTAAAGTTCCCCCTTGAAAATAAGAAAACTGTTTTGTCTTTTCAAAAAGAGATCACATTTTGATCACTTTGCTATGACCAAGGTCATGGCAAATGCCTTAGAATCAACAGTACATTTATGCTCTTCACACTGCCAGAAAGCTTTACCCAATTGTGTAAATTTATTTTTAATGCCAACATTACTATAGCAAAGAAACATTTTGTGTGGTTCAAGTAGAAAACAGTTCCAGAGAAAGGGAAGTCACAGAGGACAGTGTGGCTGTGCCTCTCTGCATCTCTCTGGGCTGCAGCAGGTCCCAAAGCACCACAGAGGGGCTCCCAAAATAGACCCAAATTTTGACAATAAAACACACACAAATTCCTGGTTTCACAGACCTCTTGGGAACATTTTCTTTCTCTTCATGTCAACCTTTTCCTCTTATGCACAGCTCTTCCTTTTGCCTCAAGGAGGCTTTTACAGCCACTGCATCTGGTGTTGGAGATCCGAAATCCCAGATCCAGCTACAACAGGGCAATGAACTATTCCTGTCAGTCCACATCACAGACTCAGGAAAACTCAGATTGCTGCCACTGTCAGTAGTGCTAAAATTCATGAATATAGTTTATGAGTAACCCTTAGTTCAATTTAATTACCTTACACCAAACGAACTAGCAAAAAACATGGCTTCAATCCAGAAAACAGAGTATTATCCATCCAAGTGTGAGAGCACTCGTAATCTGAGGTTGGGTAACCACTTACTCTCATGCCTCTGTGGTATCAAAGGTTTCTGCCATTGAAAAGACATTTTCAATTATGATGTATTCCTATTCTTTTTTTAAAAAGGCACCCCAAAGAAATATAAAATCCTCATTTAATTACATCCCTACCATTACAAGCCCATTGCTGCTCTGTAAGACTAAAAATTTCCTAGATGTTAAATAGGAATATCATTCCAAAGGAAAAATAATGTCAAGGATAAAACTTTGTTCCTGAAGAAGACTGGAACTTCAGTTAGTATTTTAAAGACTTCATTAACAAAACCCTCTGTGGGTATCTACAAATGTTAAATTAAGATCAAGACCTTAAACAGTTTGTCAAACAGATGAGCACATCAAAGCATTTTAAAAAAGGAAGAACCTGAGACTTGAAAAGCCGTCAAGAGAGCAGAAGTGAGAAGAAATAAAGGCTAATGAAGTAACTGCAATGCCTGAAGAAATGTCTGGAATAGGTTTTCCTCTACATTATCATATTAGAGCACTAAAAATGAGGCTGAATCCATTTTATGAGGCTGAATTCACTTCATCTCATTCAACATTTTATTACATAAAGATGCATATTTCTATAAAGACCTGTTCCCCCCTTTCTTAATCTCTTTGTAACTGGAAGGTCCCTTTGCTGTTATTTCAAAGTTATTTGTCATGTTGGGAAATAGAGGAGAAAATATTGCATCCATTCCTGTACAGCTGCTGGAAGGTTCTGTAGTCCTGGTGCAATCCCCAGGCCAGAGATAGGGGGAAATAGTTCATTTACTGTGGGTAATTCAATGTAATTTATGTAAATAAATCTCTACAAAGATCCAGAACAAATAAATCAAACTTCACTTATAACCTAAGGCTCAAGGAAACCCTCAGCAACCTCATGGTGCAACATCTTCAGGCTTGAGGCTTTAATTTGGGGGGAAAAGCACCTGCTCTGGTGTTCAGCATGATACAACTCCGTATGTGCACCTCTCATCCCCAGCAAAGGTAGGTGTATGAAAAAGTCCATTTATTGGCTATCTGCTGTTGATAGTAAAGAATTATTTGTTAGAAGAAAACCAAGTTAACAACTGACCCCAACTCTAAAACTGCAGAGCTGTGTAGTCATCTTTGTATCTCCTCTATGAATTCATAAACAAATGGGCATAAGCTATTAAACTGCTTTTCTTAAATTTTCAAAATAATATTATTTTGTAATATTATTGTACACATCACGATTTTTAAAGAAGGTCCATTTTTATCCTGTGCAACACACAGTCTGCAGTTTGCATTCTAATTGTTTCAGAGCCACAAGGCCTGCACCCAGCATGGAAAGAGCTAAATCTTCTGTGAGACTTGGGATTCAACTTTCTGTCTTGGAAAAATCTATTCTCAATCCTGTCTCCTTGTATTCACTGCTATGTTATCCTCCAGTACAACCTGAATTTTAAGTGTACTTGCTGTGAGATTACTGGAAGGTGATGTTGCCTATTTAATTGAGTGCAGCACTTCCCAAAAATATGTTGGCTTTTGATTATTTGAAAACCCTACTTGTAAGATAAAAGCTAAGTCAACAAAACAATGCATTTCGTGTAGCGTGTGCCATTTGGGAACGCTGCTGGAGATGCATCTGAAAGAGCTCATTTGCAGAGACACCTGTTGATAACTGCAGCAGGGCCTGGCCATGCTCAGACCATGGATTCCTTTCAGCAAAGGGGGCTGCAAACCCCCAGGGCCAGGCAGGAAACCTCCTGGAGCTCAGGGAACCTCGGCCACATTTCCTGGTGTGCAGGCTCGGGGTCACCACCACAAAGTTCCCTGCTGGATTCATCAGCCTGGGGCCCCAGGGAGGAAAGTCCCTGCACCCCAGAAGACAAATTCCCGTTGTCCCAAATCCAGTTCTTCAGGTCCTGGAGCCTCACCCTCGTGGGGGTCAGAGCATGTGGCGCTCACTTGCTATGGGAAAAGAAATATTGTGCAAGGTGAGGACACTTCCTTTGCCACTGATGGGAATTCATCATCAGAGGGTCGTGCACAGCAGCTGCACACTCACTTCCCCACTGCCAGGGTTTCACAGACACCCACACCTGTTTTCAGGGGCATATTGATAGATAAGATACCCCTGCCATCATCTTCCCTCCAGAGAGCACAGGCAGGGCTCCCAATTACCATAAAGTGTATTTTTTATCTTAATGTTTAGCAAAGCATAAAGCAAACACACACTATCAGAAGCAGAAATACAACCACAGCCCAGCGTTGATGCCTCTTGGAAATGATGTGATAAGCTGCCTGCAAGCTCATTATAACCCAGCTTCCAAAATAAATTAGAAATTTTCAAAGCCAGAAAAGGTGAATAATTAAGGAAAATTTTAAAATGTCATTTACTGAGGAAATAGCATTATAAAACAATCTTTGCTGCTGCTACAAACTGACTTTAGCCGCAGAATTTATTAACCAGTGATAAACGTCAATCACAATTTTCCTCCCCAAACAAAGAAAATATTTTTTTGTTCACCCTATGCCCCTTAGCTGGCTCACTAATGTTCTCCTTAATGCTAGGGATAAAAAGAATAATGGGATTCAAAGTACAGTATTGATTCTAAACCTTAATAAAAGGAAAGTCACTGAGTGCAAACCTGAGTAATTACTTGTACTCAGAAGAAAATTACTCAGGCAGTTCCCCAGTTTAAAGCTCTTGGAGAAAAGGAGTTATGCTAGGGCTTGTTTTTATATTTGAGCTGGTTTCGAGTGCATGACTAAATAACTTCTTCAAACAAGAAAACAGGAGCCATGCTGTATGCATGCAGTTACCACTCATTGCTTTCAGCTGCATTTTACTGTATTTTTGTCAGTATTTCAATTTTTATTTTAAAATCCTATTTTTCACTAGATGAAACTGAGCTTTTTCAGTTGCTAGTTTGCAGAGTTTCACTGAGGCTAACAACAGCAAAGAAATCTCTCCTGCAGTACCCTGAGGAAAAAAATTTCAGCATAAGAAGCACCAGAAAGCAGTAAGTAAATTATTTGTTTAAAATTACACAATATTGCCATTGGTCAGAAAGAGTAGGTGAACAAAACTTCTTGAGAAAAGGCACAGGAAAGTCATCTTATCTTCTCATTGATGCTGGAATTCTATCAATACACATATTGAATATTGCCTTTAGGGACAAGTCTCCATGACTGGGTAATAGCTGTGATCACTTCCTGTCACGCTGGTTTTGAGGATTTTTCTAGGCCTTCTGATTCGTCTTTCATATTGGAATCAGAATTTTTACTTTCCCACACTTGTACTATAAACAACAGCTTTGTTTTCCTAACTGTCCTTCGTTGTTTACATATTTTTAGGTACAAGGAGAAAGCTGACAGTTGTCTTGACCAATGTGGTTTGGGAGGTGGGATTTCATCCTCCAATCCATAGGCACCTTTGGAAATGTATAAAATTGAGTTTTGTAAATAAACTTGGGGCTTTTCCTGCTTTGCTCATCACCGTGTCCTTGTGAGGTTCTTTGGTGTCATATTGTGGCAACTTCCCACTGGAGTAAAGCGTCTTGGTCTGATTATCCCCAGCTCAGGAAAGGATAAAGCCCACAGAGCAGAGATTTGAGCTCTGTGAGGTATCCTGGCCGTGGGTCACGGTGTCTGTGACATTTCACCAGTTCCCAGGTATTTCCCCATCACTGACTTCCCTGGAGGATCTGCAGGTTTATTTGCAAAACACCAGCTGCACACAGGGCAATTCTGGAGCCAGCACCATCTGCAGGGGCTCAGCATTTCTTCACACACACAACTTCTAACAGTGACACATCTCCCTGCTGCCAGGCACTGCCACAGCCACAGCTGGGATGGATTTGGTGTCACTCACAAGTAAGGGCCATCTCCAGCTGCACAGTTCTGGTACCTGCTCCCATGGGAAAAAACGCTCTCATTTTTGCCTTTCAGCCTTTCTGTTTTACTCCTTTGGTCATTTTTCTCTTTTCCCAGCAAGATGAACCAGGCACCCTACTAGATGCATCTTACAGTGCCACAAAGGCACCCCAAAATGTCTGAGCTCCCAGTTTGCCTATCTCAGGGAAACCTCAGCTATGCCAGAGCCACTAAAACAGCTCTGACCCTAAAAACCCCTTGGATGCTACTGCAGGGCTCACGCTTAGTGCCTTCTGAGGGAATCCCACCTGGCCTCTTTGGTTTTGGGTTGGTTGGTTCAAAATGCAGACAGGCAACGATCACCAGAGCCCCCCAAAAAACCTGTTTATAGCATAAACAGCCACTGCAGAGAGGCTGAGTGATGGCACCCACATATTTACAGTTTAAGGAAGAACTAGATCTTCCCTGCAAACCAGAGCCAGGAGGAATTCTGCAGAATGTGTCAAGCTCCACTGATGGAGATGGGTTGGGCACAGATAAAGTAACTGATAAAGCAAGGAGCTGCAAAATGGATGTGAGGGTCCCATACACCCGCATGTGAAATATCACCCTGCAAATGAAGCAGTTTATTATCTCCCACAATGCTCAAGGAAGTCAAAATGCATGGAAAGGTGATTTATTTTAAACCACAACAACCAAAAGAGCTCTCACAGAAGGGAAAATGTTCATGGTTTTAATCAAGTCTACTCCAGTATTTGTGTTATTTTCAGGACCCCGTATGTGCACAGTGAAAAATTAAATAATTTCTGAAGTCACTTTGCGTGGCACTATATGTAAACCAGGGCAGTTCAGATGCCTTAACTGCTCTTTAGTGCTCTACATTACCTTTTGTCTCTGCCATGAATTTGACAGGCTGGCTCATGAATGTTCCTCTTGATCTCAGATTTTGTTGTATTCCTACCTCCTTAGTGCTACTTGTCCTACTACTAGTTTCTTTCACCAGCACACTGCCAACTACACACCTACACTCCACAACTCCCAAAACAAAGGACTCTTGAGTTACAGGTGAGGAGGGAAAATGTCCTTTTGCAATCAGAGTCTCTCTCTCTGAAGTCTCTGCCAGTTATTCTGTTGGTTTCTTTGGCACCAAAGCAAACATCAGATCCTGAGATCTTCTTACTGTTCTTGGACAGATGACATTGGTCTATTTCTGTTATCTGTTTATTTATGCTCTTCAGTGTTAAGGGCTGTGTTTTAACACAGGCGCATTGCCACTAGGAAGTCCATGTCATGAATGAGTTAATATTTACTTCATGAGTGTTTATGGCTCCAAGAACTTGGACTTTATTGATTCTATTAAATCCAAGCATGCTCTAAACTTGCTTGGGATAGAGTTTCCCACTCCAGGTAGCAAAGCAGAGCTTTCCCACATATAATCCATGCAGATAGCCTTCCTCTCCTCCTGCACAGCCAGCCCCTGTGCCAGCCCCTCCAGCCTGACTGCACCACCTGCTCCCTACCCTACAGCTCAGAAGCTGGACAGTTAAGGTGACCACCTATCCCAAGGTTATGAATCATCAGAGCCTTGAGTGCCCGACAGCTGCCATTTCTCACCAACTCCATCACCAGACCAAAAAAAAAGAGAAAAAATTATATCACTTCAAACCTTTATTTTTTCCCCCCCAAAGTTGTAAAGAGAGGAAATGACAAAATATTATTGACACAGAGTAACAACAACAAATTCCTCCTCCAGCGCTAAAGCAACTAGCTCACGGCTAGTTGCTCTCTGTGGGTAAGTGAAAACTGCTGCCCCTGAGGTAAAACAGGATTTCTTTGTGAAGGTGCCAGTGCTCTCAGCTCATGGGTGGAACAGGCTGGCTCAGCAGAGCTTCCTCCTCCTCCCCCTGGCTGGCACTGCAGCTCCTGCCCTGGTCCAGCACACAACAAGCCTGCTTGTCCTCCTGCACATAGATTTACATCTTGCTGGCCGATTGCCACAGCCTCTCCTTCAGATCACCAGTTTCTGCTGCAGCCTCCCAAAGGCAACAGGTAAAATTCATCTATCATGTACAGAATATTAAATGTACGGTCATGTAATTAAATTCTTCATTAATATTTTGCTAGAAGTGTGACACAAAGCTAGATGATGATCTGGCAAAGCTGAGAAGTGAAGACTCTGTGTGGCAGCACCTCCCTTTCCCAGCCTCGGCTCTACAGAGCCCTCCTGGGAAGCTCCCAAATGCACTGAAGCCACAGCAGCCCAACCTCCTGCAGCCCACCAGCTGTGGGAATGCCTGAGCTTGGCCTGCAGGGAAGTGAAAAGAGAGTTAAAGTCACATTTAAAAACCAGCAACATTACCAGAGGCTAAGGGCTCAGGTGATCTGTAAAACTTACCATGAACCTGAAACCTTATCTATTTATATTGCAGGGGTGATACCCATCTGTCCAAAATCCCCTGGAATCAATGCAAACTCTCTCTGCATTCAGTGCCTTTTGTTTCCTGCTACAGCCACATTATTTACTCTGATTAATGATCACTTTGTGTACTATTAGCTGAGCAAGCAAAGAGGGATGCTGAGCATCTGAAATAAGACCAGGGAGATATTCAAGCCCTATAGCACAATCAAATGGCCTTGCAGCTCCCTGGCCTCTCCTTCCCAGATCCTTTTTAATCAGCTATGAACTACAGGATTTATTTCCTAAGTACTGTCCAAAAGATCCCATCTTACTATTGAAATAATGATATTTAGAGCTCTACTGGGTTGTTATGAATAGCCTTCTCTAGCTTTTCAATTTCTCTCAGGCTACAAAGCCAGCAGCACTGGAGCAGTTAGCCAAAATGAACATTTAGTTTACTGAACAAGAGTACCGTAGATAAATTGTCATCTATTGCTTGGAGAATCTCAAAAGAAAATGAGGAACTAAATGTTCCCATGGTACCAAGACGAAATTAAAAAAAAAAAAAAAAAAAAAAAAAAAAAAAAAGGTAGGAAATTCTAGCACTACCTACATGTATTTGGTTTAATTCACAGATATATTGGTTTGGTCTGATGAGTCATGAAACCTTCATGGTCAGTGCCCTGTGGGCCTCACAATAACATGGGGAGAGTCTTAAACTCTCACTGAAGAGTCTCAATAATCTTGTTGTCCCCTCTCAGTTTATTTAAACACCATATACAGTGATTATTCCCTTCTTCTTCCCCAATACAAAAACTACCAGGAAGCAACTTTCTGCAGAAGAGTTTTGTTAGCAAAATGAAAAAGTGTTTAAGGATATATCTCCCCAAAATCAGCAGATCAGATAAATGCAATGGATATTTATGAAACATGCCAGAGAGATCAGCAATCAGGCTTTTCTTTTCTGGAGACAAAAAATAATCATGCAATGAAAGCTTTATCTTTAGTCAGAACCACGAGTGGAATTTCAGCTGTCCTTGGTCACAGTCTGGGCTTTTTCCATCCCTGCACACCCCGGATGACTTTGCCCAGTGAAGCTTTCTCATGGCATGGAGCTTCAGGCAGATTCCCCAACTATTTCTTACTAAAGCATTTACAGATAAAAGAGGTTAATTCCCTTTTGCTACCAAGGGAAGGAGAGGCCTAGTGGGGTTCAAGCTTCTTCAACCTCTATCAAGGAAAACTGCTGACACCATGATCACAGCAGCTTCCTGGCTCCTGCTATTGGCAGCACGTGAAGTGCTGAGAAAAAAGCAACACAGACAAATCAAAACAAAGCAAACAACCCCAACACATGAACAAAGCTATTTGGAGACGTTTTAGCATTTCTCTGAGACCCAGGAACTTGGCTGCGTGTGCTTGAAGATGTGATCTGGTCTGTCGTTCACCACAGGGGTGGGTTGCACAGAGATCTCCAGCGGCTCTCCCTGCCACCTCTCTGCTCCTTTTTCCAGGCACTTTCAGAGCTCTGCAGACACAGCCACAGAACAGAGAGGGCCAAGAGTTGTCCAGAGACTAATGCAGAACCCACCTGCATTGCATGCATCCCTGGCCTGCTGCTACAACCCAGGGACAAGCTGTTCATAACCATGTTTCACTCTCAATAATCTGCTGCACTTTCAGGAGCCTGAAAGGTCGGGGTCACAAGCAAATGCCTTCCAAAGCCACCTTTGAGAGGAAAACACAGAGACTGCAGCTTTGATTTACAGCTACTTTGAATCAGTTCTAAAAGTCTCTCTAAAAAAAAAAACCCAACAATTTCGTATCTCAGAGACGGATCTCAGCTTTGAAGGTATCAGGATGATTTGAAGGACTACTAAAATGCAGAGCCTACAGACACATACTTAGTTCAGAACTGCTAAACCTGGCTCACAGTTTGGACAAAAATAACCCTATTTTAAAAACTGCCAGAATATATGGATCAGAAATCTTTCAGTTTTTAGAAACCTAGCATTTTGTTAAGGTGAAGAACTCTCAATGTTCTATTTTAAGTTTCAAGAAAAGCCAGCTCTGGAATTCTTCATAAATATCATCCTTTGATTCACAAGGGAAATATTCTCCTTTTATCCCCTTGTAATTCAGAAAGAGGAAGGCATTTAGAATATTTTTCCTCCAAAATAGCATTCCCCTGGTTATCTAGATCAGAGGTCTGCCTACAAAAGTGATAATGGAACTGCAGAACTATTTCAGTAGAAGCTCAGCTCCAATAAATTGACTACTTTAAATAGAAGTTATGCATCAAACTAAAGTTCTCAATCTTATTTTAGCATAACACCATATTCCTAGAATATTTTCTCTCCTACTTATATATTAAACTTGCAGTTTAAATCAACATATAAAGGAAAACTATGGCAGGACTTAGTTATTCTTGTGCAAAGCAAAATGCAGAAGATGAAGTTCCTAGAAAGCAAAATGCTGATAGGAAAGCTAAGAACCGTGGACATTTTTTAATTTATTTTGAATCTGGGTTCGATCCTTTTTGCTTTTACGTCCCTTGAGTGCCCTCACATGTAGATTGTTCTGGGTGCTGTTCCCAACCCTGAGGCAAAACTTTGGGAAGGGGATGGGTGCTGGTATGTCGCAACACGACACGAAAGAACCTCATGGGGGCACGGTGATGAGCAAGCAGAAAAAAGGGTCGACTTTATTTACAAAACTCAATTTTATATATTTCCAAAGGTGCCTGTGGATTGGAGGATGAAATCCCACCTCCCAAACCACATTGCTCAAGACACCGGTCAATCAACTTTCTCCTGCTACCTAAAAATATGTAAACAACGAAGGACAGTTAGGAAAACAAAGCTGTTGTTTATAGGACAAGTGTGGGAAAGTAAAAATTCTGACTCCAAGATGAAAGACGAATCAGAAGGCCTAGAAAAAACCTCAAAACCAGGGTGACACTGGTATCTCCAGTTCTTCACCTTGCAAGCATGAGCAGATTCAAGGGGAGGAATTGCTGGTCCTCCTTCTTTTCCAAGAGCATATTACAAGAAATTCTAGAGACAAGGAGCAAATCCTCATGCACAGGATCAAACCTGAACAACTGCCTTTCAACCACACTTTGAAAGCTGTCTGAAAGGCCAGAGTGGCAGGGCAGTTCAAGCTGTGAAACTCTGTGAGCAAACCACGAGTCAGGCGTGAACAGGGCAGAGCTCAACAATCTCCAGACGCAAAACCCAGAAAATACAAACCAAAAAAACATTCAATGAAACGAGAGAGAGAAGAGAGTGTTTCTCAGTGAGCTTCACAAACCAGCATGCACCAGGGAGGTGATATTCACATCCAGAGCATGTGGGGGTGGCAGGGGGGGGTGGCTTTGTTTGGAGAATTGTCACATTGCTTCTGGCGGCGGCCGCACCACGCAGGGCTCAGAGCTTTGATGCTTTTATTTGCCATAAAGACTGCAGCACTGCCTGCTGCCTTCCTTCCCCACAGAACAGCCCCATGAAACCTGCTATCACCTTTCCTCCACCTCTTTTACACCACATACATCCATGGTCTGGGCACGCCTCCCAAAACTCCACGGAAATACGCTAAAAACGGTGACTTAAGGCATGCATTGAGGGCTTTAAAAAAATAATCTATTCAAAGCTAAACACCAGAGAAAGTCTAAGGTCACAGAGGTTTAAGTAGCAATTAGCAATGAATATTGTGTTACTGAATCAAGCTGCTTTTTTTTCCCTGCTTGCAAAATATGTAGGAGTAGAGTAAAAAGGTGTCATATTCGGTATTACTTACTAATTTCTATGCAAAATACTTGATAGGAGGGTATTTTCAAACCTCAGGTGAAAATATGCAGCATACAAACTTCTAGGCACACATTCCTGTCTTGATTTTGTTACCAATGAAATGCAATACCAATCAACACAATGCAGGACTCCTTCCCAACTATAGTTAAATATATATGTCGAATTCACATTCACAAAATATGAAAACTGGAAATTAAGTTGATTTTACATAAATGTGCCTGCTACAAAAAAATACATATCCCTAGGCAGTGAATTTTAAAATAGTTTTTCCTTTAATATTCCAAAAGAAATGGCAGTACTTGAGACATGTATTGTCAATATGCATATCAAAAGCCTGTGCTTGCTGAGTGCTTGAGAGTAATAGTTTTCAAAACAGACAGATTATAATTACCAGACTGCTGATTTGCTTCATCTACCAAAAGTCAGTGGGAAAAGGCTGTTCTGCTTCCAGGGTTTCCCCCTGGAAAACAAGGACAGTTCAGTTTGTCCAGCTTGTGGAGGCTCTGGCAGGGCTCCCCCACTGCCTTCAGATGGGGAAGCACAGACACCCCTTTCCCACGGCTCCTGGACAGGCAGCAGCCAAGGAAATCCTGCTGAGTGTGACCTGGAAAGCCCAGACCTTACCCAGGTTGTGGTGTCTGTGCGTGGGATTCCACCACTGCCCTTCAAACTGACCAGGAGAGAGACAGGAGCACAGGAGCTCCTCATGGCATCAGACAACTTGTGCTCAGCACATCCCATCTTCCCTCTGCTGACATCTCCTAAGCTGACAGGGGATACAACTTATTCAAGGTCTGTGAACTGGGACTCCTTAAACAAGTTCTCTACCCAATTCCAAATCATGGAAGAGGGTTCAATCCAATCCAGACCAAAACCCAAGGAAAAGAAAGAAATCAGACAGGGGAACAAGTCTGAAAACCCCCAAAACCAAAACCCAAACCAAAAAACCACAACCCACAATTCTACTATTTGGCCTACTTCATGCTTATGCTTAAATTCAGTATGTAAGAAATTCATACTTGACCCACCTTTAAACGACACCAGTATTTTTAAGATATCTTCTTTGCATAAGCAGTAATGCTCAGTTGTTTGAAAGGCACTGGGAGCTCAAAATGCACTTGCTGGGTTCTGTTCATATTGAGTTTATTTAGCTTTTTCCACAGCACTGGGCCTGTCCCCAAATGTAAGAGCATGTGGACAGCCAGGAACGCAACTGCTGTTCTCTGCCACCACCCTGTGAGCTCCTGCAGCAGGAGCACACATCCCCTTGACAATAGTTGTCATCCTGACCTGACCTGGAAATGACCCTCATGATGCCTTATGGCTACATGAAAACAAACATTCTGAACACATAAACTCCCACAACTCTCCTTCTTTCCAAGTGAGCATTCAGAGCAGAAGAATTGCATGGGTTCTGGCTCAGAGCTCTGCTGCAGGATGCTGATCTTCACCTACACTGGCAAAACTAAAACCACGACATCATTATGTACATGTTATGTATATGTGCAAATGTTCCCTCTGAAACAAGCTTCTAAACTTCTAACATTTCTAACACTCTGATTTTCAAGCTTCTAAATAGCCCTATAACTATCACACTTTTGATAAGGTTTCAGAAAAAGTCATCAGAGCCTTTTTGTCCTCTGACATCAAGGAATGCAATTTCTCCTCCTAAAACATCAATTTGCTTTTGCCTTGTCATAGTGCTGGTCATAAAGAAACCCCTGAGCATCAGCTCAGAGAAACTCTAGAATGCATTTATTTTATCACCAAAGGAGGTAAAACAAAAACAGAAACACCTCTCACCCTTTTCCCAACCAGTAACTGAATCAGAACTTCAGACCTTCGCAGTATTCTAATTTGCCCAGGGCATTTCTGACTCCCCATGCCCCAGTGCTGTGACATGGATGGCACATGTGGACCTGATTGTGGAAGGCATCCTGCTGCAGACTGCCCATCCTGGAGAATAAAACACTTCAATTTCTCCATCCAGACCTCTGGAAACTTCTTCACTAGTTCTAGCTGGCTTCACCATCACACCTTGGCTGTTGTAAACACTTTAATTTGATGTGATCTGACACTACTTTGTGCTTTGTTCTGCTCTGACTTGCTACAAAGGATTTAGAAAGGTGTCTGACAAAGCATTAATACATTTATCTGTTTTTATGCAAAGCAAACAGCAAACTTCCTTTTTCATGCACTGGAATTAAAGTCAATGTGATCATAAGAATATGTTAACATAGTAAAATCTCTGATGAATAATTCAGGCTCTTAGGAGTGAAACACTGAAGAAGACAGTTTCAGATGACTGTGTTGACAGGCTCTGATGTCCAATATGTTCAGTGCAATAGAGAATGAGCTGGAAAGCCCATGAATGTAATTTTTCTAGTTCATTTACTTCTCAGTAACAATAAAGGGCATCATGTTTTCATTTAAATTCCATACTGGAGAGACTGAAACACTCATGCCAGAAATGAAAAGTGCATCACAATGACGTCAATACCCAGATGCAGGAATGAGTCAGTTGTGTGCTTCTAACCAAGACGGCATTGAGAGGAGTTAGGAAAAAATATCCCAGTATGACCACAATATTTAC
Organism: Hylia prasina; assembly: GCA_013397195.1. Lineage (NCBI taxonomy): Eukaryota > Metazoa > Chordata > Aves > Passeriformes > Sylviidae > Hylia > Hylia prasina. Next base: position 173,773 of record VYXD01007322.1, read on the forward strand.
AATAAGGAGTCACATGTGAGTTAATACCACGTGTGAGTTTTCCTCTCTGTTGGTAAGTTCAGGTTGGTATGAGAAGTTTTGTCTTCAAGGTACATGCTGAGCTCTGGCCAGGCTGCCCATCCATCTGTAAACTCCAGTAAATAACTCCTGGATTTGTTTACATGCAGTGTTTTATTCCTCCCAGGCTGAGATTTTATAAGTCAAAACAGCTTGCCTCAAGGATCTGAAAGATTTGAAGTGTTGGCCCACTGACTGATTTGCAGAAACCAAGGTGAATGCATTACAAACATGAACAGCAAGCATTCAAGTTAAGCTTTTTTGTGCCAAACAAACCATTAAAAGTTTTCCTCCCTCCCACAAGATGCTCAGTAGCCAAGCTCATGGAATCACAAGCATCATTTAAATAATTTATAATTTATATAATCACACACAGGTCTATTGAGCACAATTAACCTCCACTGCTAAGTCTCTCAGAAAAAAAAAAAAAAACAAACACAAACCACCAAACCTTTCACTATCGCATTCCTATTTAGTAAATAGCAGATTTCTCTAATTGCTAGAGAAACAAAGCTCACCCGCCACAGCAACAACCCTGCAGGTCGGCAGCACAAGGGAAAACAGGCAGCACAACAGCCCTGCACAGCCCTGAGAGAGCTGTTTTCACCAAGTGGACACATCACACATCCCTCTGCCATCTGCCTCAAAGCTGCTCCTTAGGTGGGGACACCTCACAAGTTGCTGCGAGCTCAGACCTGGCAGCTCCCTTGTTTTCTCCAAGCTTCCTGGCCTTTCCCTGCAATGCAAAGGCAAAGCAGAGCAGAGCTATAAAACAAAGGGTGCTGCCCAGCTCTGCCCAGTGCCATCAGTGGCTGCCCAGACAGAATAAACCTGCTCCCTCTGCAGATCCAGAGATTTCCACTGGGCTGCCCAGGACTCCAGGACCACTGGACACTTTAATGGGATGGTGTCACCCATCATAGCACATAACCCTTTTTAAGGAGAAAAATCAAGCTCCTTGCCCCCTTCTTAACACTGTGAACTTCTCCCAGTCAACCCACACTTTTTCTGGTAGCTTCTGACACATGGGAACCTCTTTCTCTGTGTACAAACTCTGAGGCTGAGCCAGAGCTGGCTGTCAACAGGAGAGTTGGTTTGCAAAGTTCCAGCTCTGCTTTGGCTCCAAGTCAAATGTATCCAGAACTTGTGTCACAAATCCCAAAGCTGAAGCACAGACCAGTCGTTTATAGATTGGTGCAAGATGGAAGTCCCTACAGACCGTATTTTTAAAGCCATTTTGCCAGTCAATGCAATATTAAGACGTAGATATTTGCACCTGAAAGCCTTGGAAGGATCTGAAGGTCTGGCTTGGCAACTGTCCACATCAGTGCCCTATGAGGAATATTTTTAACTTAGCCTCTCATACACAGAGCTGTCTTTCCAACACTGCAAAATTAAACTGCATCACTGCAGCTGTAGGATAAGACTAATTAATGCTTTGACCATAGAGCCATAACTCTGACAAAGATATAAGATTTAAAATTACCTTTTGTATGATTTCAACAGGAGCTTATTATCAAAATGTCAGGTGCAATCAATAACATTACCTTTTGGTATATCCCAGTGTACATGATCTATTTGCACTAATGTTCCATAATTACAACTAATACAAAACGACTCATCAAATTCACATTCTGACACTCGTTCATCACAGATAACAAATCTATACGCAGCTTCCATTCTGTTGGCTATTCAACATATTTTTAAAAGCAGTTCCATGATCCTTAAACAAGCCAGTGAATCATGGTCCTTCATGTAGAATTGTGTTTGGTTTTTCATGGGTGTATATATAGAGATAGATAAAGACACACAGAGAACTGACCAGTGTTTTCTGTCTGCCCATTAATATGTTTTACAAACTCGAAAACTTCACATCAGGTGAAATGCTTGAACACTTGACAAGTGACAGAAAATAAGCCAGCTTCTACTTCCTTTCAGCTCGTGTGGTTTATTTTATTGGATTACAGTTATTAGGAGCTGGGGGAGGCAGGTGGGCAGGAGAAGAGGGATTAGGTTTCGTTGTTCAGCCGACAATGTAACTTACTCATTTTGGCACGTACTGCAAAGCCTATTTTTACTCAGCCTATCTCTCCGCTCTCCCCAAGATGTGCCTGCACCCACACACCACTTGTGCACTGTACAAGTCACACTCCTTATGTAATGGTTTTGGATTGGGTGCCCAGGCTGGTGCCAGAGCCTGGGAAAGGGGAGCAGGTTTGCAGGAAGGAGGCAGCTGGAGGCTGGGACAGGGCAGGAGGAGCAGGGTGGGAGGCTCCCAGCTGAGGGCTGCTCATGGATTTGGAGACCCTCAACAAAAGCAAGGGTGGAAAGAATGAGCCTGGCCAACACAACCTTGAGAGCACAGACCAAAACCAGCTAGTCTGGTAGGCAAGGATTTACAGCAGGAAAGTCTCTTTCACATCATTCAAAATGGCCAGTGGAACTTTTCAATCTTCTTAAATTTTTTGTTTGTTTGTTTTGTTTTCTTTTTTTTTCTTTTCTTTTTTAAAATCCCTCTGTGACAATACCATACCATTGCAGTGGCAATGCTAATTCTATTAGCAGTGTGTTGCTGCACTCCTGTGCTTTGGAACCACCGAATTTTGCTCCCCGCACGTAAAAATAAAGTTTAAAATTAAAGGGAATCTCTCCTTTTTCCTATCATTTAAAAGCTGTAATTATGAAGCAGATATTTCAAACTTCAGTAAGTCATATGTCTTGCTCCCTCACATTATCTAAAAAAGGATCAGTTTAGAAGAGAAATGGAAACCGAAGTCAAACCAGTTAAATGAGGGGGTTTGGCAAAACTATATGCTTCTATCTGATCCTGTGAAAATCCTAATAGGAAGTTAAAACTAGCTTAACAAACCACTTTACATGATGCAACTGTGTTTTTGAGTACATGCATAAATTGCATATAACCACTTAAAATTATTTTTCTTGTACATTGATTAACAAACACAATTACATCTCTTTTTAGAAACTGCCTTCAATTGCATTCTGGAGATCTTAAACAGTTCATACACAAACTACAAAATTTAAAATTACCTGTATTTGATCTGGTGCATTTCTGATATTAAAAACAGGGGGGGAAACCTGTATACCAGTATAGAAAAACACAGAAATATGCTAACACCAAACTTAGATATCTTATAAAAGGACAGAAAGCAGTGGAACTGAAAAATCTCAGGACCTCAAAGGCTGTGGGATGACTCTTTTCCCTGTTCCCTTGCCCTGGTGGTTGCTCAGCAGCTCAGCACCAGCTTCTCTGCACAAGTCCATTGCACGACTTCCAAAGGATTTACACGGAGCAAATGAGATGCCTGACCATGTTGTCCACAATTACTATGCCAATTTCTGCCAACCAGATTCAGCACTGGACACATTTCAGAGGAAGGTCAGTTAAACATGCTAAAATATTACTATTAAATGATATAATAATTGAGATGACAGCAGACAAGCTTTCAAGATTCCCCACAAGGAAACCAGCAGGCTTTGCTGTGCTGTCTAGGGAGGCAAATACATACAAATAGCTAATAATAGTAAAGCAGAGTCATTGACTAATTCAAAAGATATAGTGGTTTTCCTTCCTACAGAGATTAAAATTATACAACAAAAATAAGATACGAACAGGCTAATTCCATCATCATCATTATTATTAGCCTGTACAGTTTATGCAAATGTTAACAAGGGTTGTCAAGACAGTTCGATGATAAAGCATATGCAGCAGACAGATTGGTTCAGTTTAGCATCTGAATTAACATTTTAGCTAAATAGAACAGTTTAAATATGAATTTAATTTGAATTAAAATATACAAAGGGATTTTCATAAACTGACCTTGTTCTCTATAGATCTACACAGTTATTTTAGCAGATTTCTTTCTAAAAAAGACACGAGATGGGTGACAGGGAAAGGGAAAGAGCCTGGCAAAGTAAACTCTTCTCTCCATGCTCTGCTTTTCCAGGGCCATGGACAGACTGTGAGCATGGCAGGACTCTAGAAACAGCCCACAGCCCAGTGGGGGCCTGTAGGCTACAAAAATACATGATTTTTGTAGTTCTTTACTTCATCTCAATAACTATAAATTGAAACAATATCTGGGTTTTTTTCAGCCCTGTGGAGTAGTGCCAATATCCTCTAGGTATTTTTTTTCTATTTCTGCAGAAATCACAATATCTTCTATGAAGTCTAGACACAATTTTCACAATGTGAGCTCTAATTAGACACCAATATTGTTGTTTCCAGAACAGACATCTGTTGTCGACAAAGCAACACTCTGCATCTGGAACAATTTAATATATTATGTGAATAGGATTTTAGTTTTAGATAAATACAAAGGTAAGTTCAATTCTACAGATACAAACTTAAGTCCAGTGTTATGGATGTAAAAAAATCTGCCTCAGGCAAACAGAAATACTGAAATGTTTTGTCATTTTATTAGAACTCCCTTGGAATAATATTGATTTTCCCTCCATACACAAAGCACAATGCAGAATAAGATTGGAAGGTAGGCTATGAAAACAACAAAATATTACCTCAAAATGAAATCAATTACTTCAACACTGATAATTATGATGACATGGAAAGACATCATTCAGTCAACCAGAAGCAAAGATTGATTTGGAAGGAAAATAACCAACTAACTGTGGCAACACCCAAAATGGAAACACACCAAAAAATGGAATGTATTTTCATGGCTCCTTAGGAAATCAACAGATATCTGCTCAAGTTGTGCCTCAAGTTGAGCTGTGATACCCACTGGCACCTTCCCAAAGGACTCCTCTGCAGCAGCACAATGCTACAGCCATGTGCAATTGCTGCTGCATTGAAGATTCTTTTTTTCCATAAGGTGACTACAGCTGCTTTCCTATCATTCATTGCAAGGCTTCCTAGTGTGAATGACATCACAGTATTAAATCTTTTTTTTTTTTTTTTTTTCCCCCCTTACTCTAGCTGCATAAAGGAATAAAATTGGGATTATGCATGCTGGCACACACACTCTCTGCATCTACGGGTCATAAAAGCAACAAATCCAGTAAATTGCCGTCACCGTTTTGCCAAGAAAAAATGAAACACATCATCACCTCCATAAAAAACAAATCTCCTAAGTCTTGAAAGTCGGTGCTGGATTGATATAAAAAAGTGATCTAAGTATTAATCTTCACAGACAGCGTGACATTGAGGAAAAGGATTTTCAATTCTTATGCTACTGATCCTTAACAGTAGTCTAAAAGTATTCTGTATGTGTGCTGAATGTTTTTACACCATTGCAAAAGAAGTGCTCTCTTACGGCTCATTGCTGTATCCTGAGCTCAGACTTTCACACTGCTGCCCCACCCCAGATATTAATTTGTTTGGCTGGCTTTTTAGCAACAACAGGAGCAAGGAAAAAAGTGCAAATAAACAAGAAATGCCCTATTGTGCATTTCAGAGGGAAGAAGGGAAAAGTCATCTTAAACTAAATTGTGACCTGCTGGAAAGCAAATATTCACACATGGATGTCCAGTGGAGAGCTGGGACCATATCTTGGGCATGGAGACCCAGCAAGCAGTGAGAATTGAACTGAAATAGCGGCAGAGAAATCAAAATCAATGGGTAGATGGGGGACAAAATACCAAACAAACAAACAAACCACAGAGAGCACACAGGATAAGAGGAAAGACTGGAAAAACATAATTTAGGAGGGCACCAGAAGCACAGGAAAACCCCTTTTTAGGGTAAGGAAGGCCATGCATAAAACTGGCACTGGAGTTTGGTTTTGGTTTCATGGAGAAACCCACAGTGATTTCATAATGTATAATTGTATAATTCAGATGGGAAAGAAGAGCATAGTTGGAAAAAGCAAACCCAAATCACCAGACTCAAGGTGTTTATCTGGAAAAAGCATATCCTGAATGGTCTGCTCTCACCACTCAGCCAGGACAGTTCAGTTTGGGGACTGCAGATGCACAGACATTGTAAGACAAGAAGGGAGATTCTGAATTTCATCTCTGCTTTCCTCCAGCATGCAAAGTTCTGCTATGACGACAGATGCTTACCAAGATTATTGTTTTTGTAGCTGCACTAATCTTCTCCGAGATTTGCATTCACATTATTATTTGTGGAAGAAGGAATTATGACATCTTTAAGAGTAGAAAAACAAAGCAAATTCAGGGAATTTATTATCATGGTCTATTAACATAGATATCTCAAGAGCAAAGCAAGAAGAAGGCCTAAGGGAGGCACTTCACCATTTGAATTTTCAGGCTCAGTTTCCATTTGCAGGAGTTTGTTTGGAAAAGCTTTTCAGAAAAAAAATTAGAGACAGAAAGGAAGATTTGCTCATTAGCAATTCCTGCTGAAGCTGCATAAACCAGAGATTTATAATGGCAATGTTTTCTGCTTCCACAGATATGACAAATATATAGCTTGTAATTACAAAAATGAGATATAACTAATGACACAGATGAGTTTTAGATAATGAGATGGTATCTTGGAAAGCATAATTACAGGATCAAGGGTGAATTTGAGGCCATTTCAGTGCCACTGCTTTTCTAATGGCTCCCAGATTTCCATTCATTGATATAAAAAAAACATTTAAGACCCACTAAAATTTGAGTTAAGCTTTCTTCACATTTCTGAAAAGCCCTCCCTTTAGGCCTGACTAAAGAACAAGGGTGCAGTGCCAGTAAAAGAAGTGGGGTGTAGCAGAAAGTGCAGTGCCTGCCAAGGTGGAGAAATGACAGAACAAAGCCAAGGGAAAATGAGGGGGTGAGACCTGCAACACAGCACTACCAAAATCTACCTCATCTTCCAGCCCCACTGAGGTGCCCTGGCCCAGGAGCCCAAAGATGCTCAGCTGAGGGCTGAAATCATTCCACATTCAACAGTGCAAGTCCAAAATGCCCATTAATGAGCTTTGAAAAACAAGGGCAAGGAAGGCCAACCCTTTTTGAAAACTTGAGGCAAACCTGAATTTTGACTGCTTTGTACAAAGAGAAACAACTGCAAGACAGGAACTGAGATTACAAAGCATCTTCCTGGCTGCCTTTATAAACTCAGAACTCTCAGTGAGGTTTTGGTCTGGGGGAAGTCTTATCAGGACCACTTTGCACTCTGCATTGCACCATTCCTACAAAAGACAGGTCTATTATTTTTCATAAGTAAAATTTATTTTTCCTCTTGGCTGATGGGACTACTGCATGTGGCAATTTATCTTCATCTGTAGAAACACCTCCTGACACTGCCTCATGACGTGTCCTTTAAATGATGGTGCTTTCCACTCCTCCATTATCTCTTTCAGTGCACATCAGTGCTGCTCCTCGGGGCTCTCCTCCTGCTGTTCTCACTCAGGCAGGACTCCAGCAATGCCTCTAGGATCCCCATATGAGCACACTCGCTGCATACAGGAGACATTTTATTCCTTTATTATTGAAAAACTAAGAGGGAAGCAGTCTTCCCTTTCCCACTTCAGTGCATTGTATTCAAAAGCCACAAATACAATTAAGTGCTGGCTTTTCAAAGGCCTTCCTCTTAGTTCCAGTCTCTCTCCCACTGTTCCTCTTGTATGGTGGAGGATTATTGCATTAATTTTCTATATCCGGGACATTTCTTACCACAACGAACTGGACTAAATCATCACCTAAGTGTACCAGAGAGCCTCCTTACAAACCTAAACTGTCCAGGGTGAGGGCTCTCTGTGCGTGACGGCAAAGTACTGAGCAAGGTGGGAAAGTTGGGCGGGAAATGGCAAACCTGGGCTTCAGACAGGGGGAACCACTTCCCCAGGACATGAGACAGAACCTGTAAAGGGCAGCCAGCATTTTTCAGGTGTGTGAATACCAGTCTGTGAAGCTACTAAGGACACCCAATTAGTTGTTCCCCCTCAGAGCACCCAGCTGCCAACTGGGTTCACTGCCAGTTTGTTCCTTTTGGTCATTTTGCATTCTGCTTTCTCTCTCTCTTTCTTACGCACACCCGCTTTAACTCATCAGCTGGCTAAAGACAAGTGGGACAATTTTCAGGAACTGCAGCTTTAATGCTTGTGCCAAGCTCTCCTCCCCAAGTACCTCCTTATAGTTTGAACAAATAGTTTCCAAATAGTCAAATGGTTTTGGTTTTATAAACATTTAATAAAAGCTTAATTAACTGATGGAAAGGGACAGGAGTGGGAGACTTATGAAATGGAAATATTTTCTGAGAAGTACAGTGTCTGTTTGAAGAGCCTTGTAAAAACAGTCTCTTCCTAGGATCAAGATTTCTTCAGAACAGCTCCTTTGTGACCCATTGAGAAAGCACAAATCCAGAAAATACATTATAGTCGTCTTGCATGAGGTTCATTTCCCTGAATTTTCAAGCATAAATGAATCCATAAGGGGCAGAAAGTAACCAGCCTCACTAAAAATATTCTAGAACTACTTTGGACAGGTTATTTTCTGTATTACTGACATTTGCATAAATTTTTGGAACAGCACAGAATGTATGCTGGAGGGAAATGGAGGAATAAGCTGTCTGCATTTTCCCTGTAGTTTGTCAATTTTATCACTTTGACCACACCATATTCTAAACCACTATCAGCATCATCAGCAACTTTTGCAGTGCATCTGATTTTCTGCAGGAGGCCGTTTGAACTGAGAGAAAAGTATCCACTGGTAACTGTATAGTCCCAGCTATGACTCACTACCACTTCTAGAGACGTATTTTTTGACATCAACAACCTATGTTGTACCTCTAAAATAGATTAATGGCTGGATATGATGATTAACATCACAGTGTGAGTCCTTACACAAAATAAGCAGTTCAGAACAGCTGGAACATCTACAGAACCAGAGCCAGCACTGTTTTGCTTATTCATATTTAACACATTCAATCCATTCTAGGTGTCCCCTTACACCATGTATTCATTTATCAGTCCAACAATCCATCTTTTACTGGACAATATTTTTTGCCCACATTTAGCCAATACAGTGTTACTATCACTTTTGTGTTCTTGACATCCTTGATGCTAAACATGTCCTTTAACTCTTGTTTTCCATTGTTCTGTGGAGAGAACCATGTTATGGACCAGAGGCACTTAATTCCAGTGTTCAGGCTTTTCTCTGGCCTCACCATCCACTCAGTGGATGTGTGATTTCATTTCTTGTCTCAGTCTTTACCTCCTAACAATCTCAAGCACATTCAAACCAGTTCTCTAAAGATTATTATTTTGACTATTCTAGGAGCAGATCCCACTTCAGGTTCCATATGCTAACCCTGAGTACTCATGATATCCATATGTATATAATAAACATGCTTATATACAAAAACATATGCACACATTTACTAATATACACATATAACACACAAATATATATTAACCTGCTTATTTCCACAAATGTGCCTACAGTTCTCCAACAATTACCCCCAGAAATTGTGAAGCACCAACCCTGTAGCAGGTCTCTGAGACATCACTCTTAGAAGCAAGTGACAGCACCTAGCTTGATGGATCACTTAGGGAGCAAATGATTCATTTTGTCTGAAATTATGGACTTTGCCTCTTCATCAAGAAAAAGAAAGCCACTGCAGAACAATGAGTAGTCACATCAATCAGGAAAGTCAGTTTCCCTGCAAAGACCTGCACGTTTAAATAACAAACTTTTCAATATCAGACATGTGCAAAGAGGAACTGAAAGAAAACTGAAAGCTGTTGAAGAATTCTCCACAGTTGAATGACACCAACCACAAGTGCTACAGGAGAGAAGGATGAATAGGAAGGGGCACTTCTGTGTTTTACAGTGAAGCCAGCTGGCACAGAGCACATCACCAGATCAGTGTGTTTGGAAATCTGAAAGGCCAGCCCTGGAAATCACAAAGAGCACTGCAGAGCAGACGTGCCTGTGAGTGAGGGGAAAGGGGAACAGCTGCCTGTGTGCATTTGGGGAGCTCCACAGTGAGGGATACCTGTTCTAGGGGCCAGGAAAATCAGTGTCTCCCTAAGAGATGTCACAGCACAGCCAAAGCACAAGGGAAAGGCAGATACCAGAGCACAGGGACTCCTGTGGGACTTGCAACCTACAGCAGCTGAGCCCCCAAAGTCCCTTTCTGAAGGGACTGCATCAAGTCTCACATTCGTTTGGATTTGAGGAAAAGCAGTTCCCCTGTTTGGGAAGTGCACAGGATGGGAGCACAGATCCAGAGAAAGCTGCTTGATTTGTCTGCACAGGGAAGGGGCACAACTGGGCTACATCTGTCACGAGTAATTCCCCAATCCTGCCACAAAGGAAAAGGATGATGGAGGTTCTTAAGCTATTTTGCCAGTTAGAGATGGGCAGCACATCACACACAACCTGGTGGCAGCTGTGCTTCATACCCTGATAACCAGCTCCTGCCCTGACTTCCAAGGATGAAACCCTCAGCAACGAGGAAGAACATCTTTAAAAACTGGCATGGAAATCTCCAGCACAACAAACGAGGAATCATTTCTTTAAATGCATTGAGTTTGTTACAGCCTAAACATGCCAGAGGCACAACAAACTTCTCCCCATCTGGAGTCAGAGGAGCCCCAGGGATTGTCTCTGCCAGGAGCAGAAATCCAGCAGTGTAGAGATGCTGGGCAAATTCCAGCAGCACGCAGGTACCAGAGTGGCAGAGGACAGAAAAAAGGCAAGAGCAGAAAAATAAGGTAGATAAGTTAATCAAGTGCTCAGATCCAAGAATCAAGCCCGAATTTCCTCCAGTTTGATGAAAGATTATTTATAAAGGACTCCTGAATTTCCCTTCCAGCCAATAGACTTTATTAATAACAGTATTCTGAGAGCCACCCTCAACAGAGAGAGCTGAGCTGCAGGGAATGGAGACCTGGAGGAGGCTTCATCACCTCTAATTCCCTGCTCCCAGGCCTTTGTTTTCTCCTCGTTAAACACAGCTAGGGCAAAACTCAGTTCTGTTACTGCCAAAAGGAATTAAGGGCAACAGAAAAATATAGAGGATAGGGGGGAAAAAAGGTGCATTTGCAAGAAAAATATAATCCTGGTGTCCACTACAGTAAACTGAGCAAAAAACACATGGATCATCAGCAAACATGGTGTTCCCTGTCTCTGTGTCTTTCTTCATGCACTCACATTGCCAACTTTTCTTCCCAGGTAGGTATGTGACAATTTGGATGAGAGCTTAGCCCAAAAAGAGGAGCCAGCCCATTCATAACCACCCAGAACAGCAGCAAACCAGCCTTTCCAGGGCAGTGTGATCAACCACTGAACTGCTGCCCCAGCACAGCCACCAGCTGCAGCAGGGGGGGTGCCATCACCTTGGCTTGATTTGAAAATACCCTGCCAGAGATTCTCCAGGGAGCTGACTTCAGTGGCTTGGACTGAAACACCAGCACAGCCCAAACACCCAGGAAACACAACACTGTGACCAACCCTGCTGGCCCCAGAGGGCTCCTCACCCGTTCCTCTCCTCTCAGCACAGGTTTATCCCTGACCAGAAAACTGGGAGTGAAGATACCTGCACAGCACCGTGCAGGAAAGAGAGGAGCTGAGGAAAAGTCTGCATGCTCCAATGCAGCCCCGAGTGCAGGCACTGCAGGTGGCTGTCATGGAAAAGAGAGGATCAATCCTCTCCCCTCCTTCTCCCATGCCCTGGACTCCTCTCCCAGCCCCGAGCTCAGCCCAGGGCTCACAAGAGCCACCCTGCAAATCACTTCCAATTTCCTAACCCCAGCAAAACTTACACTTTAACCCCTCAGCAGCACCAACAGGACAAACACACCCCTCATCTGAGGAATAAACACACCATGGCTCTTGGGGGGAGCTTATCCAAGGAGTTATGTGAGTTCTGAACTGACTGGAAGATCACTGGTTACTTTTAGTTCAAGTGCTTTTAATTTTTTTCAGTTTTAATACAGATATTGTTTTATTTGTTTTTTAATGTTGTACCTAAAACAAAATATAGGTTTGGAAACCCAATGAGCCCATGCTACAAAATCCATTTTCAGCTGTGCTGCACTGCTAGGATTGCCAAGGTCCCTTCTTCTGTCACATACTAAGACTATTCATTCCCCACACAATCATTCAATTTCCTCTTTGATTTTATTATACTCAGATATGATGCAACCGGTATTTAACAATGCATTACCATTTTCAAGGGCAAATATTTTTCTGTAATCCCAGCTATGTCATTATTCTCTTTCTATTACACATACTTCAAATGTCAAAATCCATCTCCGAGAACTAATCAAATATAAAACAAACCTAGCAGGAGAAAGTGAGATTGAAAGGGGTATTCCAGATGAAAGAAAACCTTACATGTTCTTTTTTAAAAAGAGACCTTGCCTATTATTTAATTCATTTTTTTAGGTTTTGAAAAGCTGTCCCAGGAACAGCATTTGGAAGAGCAGGTTCATGCCTGTCACAGCTCTGTTGAAATTACCCCCAGTGTGGGGCAGTACATGCTACATGCCTAAACACTGAGGAAGAATTAACCTGTGTGTTGTAAAAGAGAAGGGGAAGAAACACACTGTCACCATCTCTGATATTAGCTTTTCACTCCAAACAGGCCACTGGGAAAAGTAAAAGACAAGGGGAGGAAAAAAAAAATATTAATGCAATGAATAACTATTTAATGAAAATGGAAGGGTCAATATCAGAGTTACATTTCCATAAATTCCTTTCCCTGGGCATTTTGCCAGGACTTTACTCTCTCAGCAGAGTTTTACTGGTGGTGTGGTTGGAGGCCTGTTACTAGGGTTGTATTAATCTTACAAAATGTACAAATTATTTGGTGTCTTTAAAAGCAGCTGTTAAATTTTATCTGGTGCTGCAATACACAACTAATTTTACATTTAATTTTTTAATTTAATGTTTAAGAACAAAAATCTTCTTGGAGGTTGGTTTTGGTTTGTTTTCCTAACAAATTCCTAAAGCAAAGCCTTTCTTCATGTTGATATAATTATCTGTAAAGTGCTCAGTGATTTCAATTGCTTTTTCTGTTTGGAAGTTTTAAAACTGCAAACAAGTTCAATACATAACTTTTATTTTTTCAGGACTTTTAATCAGATCAGAAAGCATTTCCCATTGGGGCACAGCTCAGTTTCTGACAAAGGTGGACCAACAGCACAGTTCCTTTCCTGGCTTAGCACAGACAGTGTCTGGACTGGATAAAATGAACAACCTCCTCTGAGATTCCAAAATTTCCATGCAATTCAACACAGTGAAATGTTCATCTCATTTTAGGATCTAGCTCCTTCAGCAAGTCTGGAAATACATTGAGAGTTAAGATATCTGGAGTCTGTTTCTAGGCTAGGGCTGGAATCTTTCTTCCACTCCCAACTCGACCTGCTCATTTACATTTCCAGTGAGACCCTGTGCATTGGTCTCCAAATGCTGAATAACAGCAGCCAGCCTTCTGCCAGTTTACCTCTTCCTTGATTCTGATAAGAAATTTGATATATACTTGTCAGGGTCTTCGTACTTGAAACCTATTTTGAACATCCACTGACAAAAAAGTAGATTTATTTCTGTAGGACATCACTGATAAGACTACAGCTGTCTTGTTTGCAGAATGGCATTTTGTCCTGTGTTTGCTACCAAGTGTAATACTGATTTGCTTTTCTGGAGCAGCAGTGGTGTCATCTTTGGGGGCTCTCACACAGATGGGCAAGAAAATGATACCCTCTGTAGTGTTAATGAAATCTACAGCAGCTCTGTAAATATCTGTTCCTCATCTTAACGTGCAGATGGAGATGAGTTGATAGAGCTGACAGTGACTTCAAGTGGCTGCTTCCCTTTCCCCTGTTCTGAGACAGGTTAAAAAGCATATATTATCTGCCTTTACTACAAACCATCCAACTGGGCTTCACCCCACAGTGAATTAATCAGTGAAGCACATTTCGTGATTTCCACAAGCAACCAGCTCTAATGCTTCACAGTGTCTGTAGTATGAGAGTATTTCCTAAGTCAAAATTCATTATTCACTTCTCTTATTTTCTGCAAGAGCCAGATAATAATTCATGAAAATTTTCTTCACAACAAACCTTTACATATTGCAAAGTCACAGGAGCCCTTTTTAGTCTAAAAACCCCACAGCCAGCTCAGCCTGTCCTCACCAGTTACATACCCTGTCTCTCTCTTTCTTTCCACCCTTTGAACACTTCCATTTGCCTGCAGATTCCCAAAAGATGAAGCATGTGATGTGCCTCTTCAGGATAACACCCAAACCTTTGCTGTCACCCCTCTGAGCTTTTTAGCAGCAACGTGAGGCAGCTTATTTACATCTGCATACCATTTCCAATGTCAATGGACCTAAAAACGGAGGGATTCTCACTCTAATCAGTAAAGCCTCTGCTTAGGGGAGCCCCATGCTGGGCAGTCGATATTTTGCCATTGGCAGATTCCCCACTGTGAGCTCCTGCTGCATTTACAGCTCCTTTTAATGCACACAAAATGTTCATGGCACTCCAAGCCTTGCGTGCTACGATAGAGATCTTTATAGCTGCTCCCCTCAGGTGCAGTGAATCCAATTACATCACTGCTCCTTCTTCCTCAATAAATTTTAAGATACAGGTTTGTAAGACCATCTACAGCACCACAAAAGAAATTTTTATATCTATATACCTATATATATATATTCCAGAGCTCTGTTAAAAGTGGTATTCCTCTTCAACCTGCACACAACCATCCCCAAGTGCCCATTTGCCACAGCTGTTTCCAAAGACAGACACACATTCCTCAACTGAATGAAGTCAAGGAATTTTAGGCAAAAATAAAAAGGTGTTCCAAATTTTACATTTCTCACACACAGCTTCAGTAGATGAACAAGACAAACAGCTTTATTTGCTTCCCAGGAAAAGGTGTTTTCATGGTAAAAAATCCTAGCACCAAATACACAGAGATCCAGGTGAAACAACTGTTCCCTTTTCACATAATACAAAACTTCATAATATATCACATAATATAAAGCTTCATTTGCTGGTTTACACACAAAATTTACACATACAATTGCCATAGTATCCAAAGGAATGGGAAGCACTGGTAAAAAACAGACATTCCTAGGATGGAGAAAGATGATCCTGTGTCACTTTAAAACCAGTTGGAGTTATTATTCAGCTACAAAACCAGGCAACTTCCAGGGGAAAAAAAATTAAAACCTGACATGCTAAACAAATTAATGCACACTTGGGAAGATCCCTTTTTATCTGAGGTTTCAACAAGTGAGTTTCATGAAGCTCTTATTTATGGAAAGACAATGTTTTTTAAAATGAGAAAATTAGGCAGGGTCACCTGTCTTTCACACCAGGAATTCCACAATCTGGAACTGAACAACACACTTGAGCATTTCTCAGATTATATTTGGCAGTTAAAAAATACACACAGATCACACCACCCATACATGTAGAGCAAAAGCACACCTGAAAATATGCCAGGGCCAAAGCAGAAGCAAAGGACAAGGCAAAGGAGGAAGGCAGCCAACAAGGACTAGAAAAATAAGCAAACTGAACATGCTGGTGTTCAGGGCCACCTGTCCTTAGTCGACACTCAGGTAAACTTCTATTTCTAATCTTCTCCTCCCTCTTAAACCTGTACTTAAACATGGCACATGTTTTGACACCTTCAGAAAAAACCACTGAAATTTCAGTGGAAATTGGACTGTTCTCCAAGTCAGCTCAGTTTTCAGCCAGCTCTCCTCCAAGCACACCTCCTGGGTTTAGAAAAGGCCAAATTTCTGCAGAGCAGTTTTGGAGCTCCTCAGGGACCCAGCACTGCTCAGGCTGAAGAGATTTAGGTCCCCTCATTGCTCAGCAAGGGTGCAATGCATGCTCAGAGTTATCAGTGCAAGAGAGAAAATTATAGAGAAACTGATGAGAGACTTGTTGATGAACATAAATTAAAGAAAGGCCCTTAATCTGCCAACTCTGTCTCTTAGAACAAGGCAAAGTAAAAGGTGGCACATTGAAAAATATAATTACTTACCTTCCAGCTGCAATAAATTATAAGCTCTTAAGCTTAGCTGACAGTTCTGAGGCCTGTGGAGCAGGAAGTAAATGAGAGGTAGCTGCTTTGCTGGCTAGATAGTGCTTAAATCTCACCTCATTCTTTTCTACCCTTCTTAAAGTTGCAAAAGGGACTGGAGGGTATCCTTGAAAATCATAACATAAAGTACAGGGAGCCCAGCAAGAAGAGTGTTTTGACACAAGTTCTGCATCTCTTTTGGACCTATTTTTCCTTCAACTGAAGCACGCGGTTAATAATTTTGGGAGATGTCTGGATGGAAATGCTCTTCCTTCACTGCAGCACTGAACCATCCTTCTGCTCTTAAGACTTATTTTTCCAAGACATTAGAAATATTAACAAAAACTCTTGAAAAGCCTAAAATTCATGTGCATAGCAAAACTTCTACGTAAACAGTATGAGTGAATATATCAACATTTATTATATACAAACATAAATTAGATCCATCATTCCAACAGATGCCTGGGCTTGGAACCACCAGGTCACAGACCCACATGCTCTGAGTTAAAGGAATCAGTGTCCATTAACTGCTGAGTAAAACTTCAAGGAGATATTTAGGAAAAAGCAAACCAGGCTTGCCCTTCCAAAGGAAAAATTGGTGGTCTGAGCTCCATCTCACACCAGACCACCAGAGACAGAAGCCCAGCCTCTCTCTGAACTCCTGAAAGAGACCCCCAGGGGACTGAGAAGAAAATAGAAAACAATGGAAAAGTCAGGGAATACGCACTGTTTGTGTAACCTGTGAAGAGTAGGAGTATGAAAGTCATGTTCTGAGAAACAAAGCCTTGTCTTGTAGTAAATCAACTATTTTTTTAAAAAAATCTCTCCATTGGAACAGAGTATACTATATCAGATTATAACTTCTCCAGGGAACAGGTCAGTGAAATAAAGGACAGGTGAAATTTTGTGCCTGCCCTGTGCTTAGCCAGCTCAGACTGAAGTTCCAGGTTGTGCTCATAAGCACCCACATCCTACTGCTAGAGAGGATCCCAGGGAATGGCTGGAGCTGTGTCAGGGGAGGTTCAGGTGCATGTTGGGGACAAGTTCTTCCCCTAGAAGCTGGAACTGGCTCCCCAGTGTCACAATCTGCAGCACAAAATAAAGAAGCTTGACTCCAGTTCAAGGCAGAAAAAAGATCAGAAGGTTTATTTACAGTCCATCCAGCCTTTTTATAACATGCTGTGCTAAAAAGGCAAATCACTGGTCCATGGAATTGACACCTCTCTCCGCTGGTTAAGTAACAGAAACAACACCTGGGAGAGAGGTTGTTATGAGAACTCAGAAATGTTATGAAAAGAAAATAATTGTTTACAGGAACCATCCTTGAAAGAAAAAATTCTCCCAAGAACTGGGAAGAAAATCAGCCACTGACAGGCTCAAAACCTCACAGACTCAGAAACATCAGGGCCACACCCCAGGGCAGGGCTCACAGCAGCAGCCCAGAGAGCTCCAGGATTTGGACAATGCTCTGGGGCACAGGGTGGGATTCCTGGGGCTGTCCCATGCAGGGCCAGCAGCTGGACTTTGATGATTCCTTCCACCTCAGGATATTCTATTCTATTCTAGTCTATTCTCTTCAAACAGCAGAGTTTTCAAAGTATGTTCCTTGAAAAGGAGGATGATAACACAGGGTTACCACTCATTAGCAGCCTTCTCTGAGGACATAAAAGGAATAAAAAGCAATGACCTAGGGAGAGGAGAGAGAGATATTATCAGAGGTGCCACCAAATGGTCTGACTGATGGGAAGGTGAGTGCCAGTGCAAGTTCAGGTCCATCTTCAGGACCAAAGGAGGTTACAGCTGAGTCTGAGCACCCATAAAAATGATTCGTTGCTATGGCTATGAAAAGGGAAGAGCTCACTTTCCTCAAAAGTATACTTGAACAAGAGGACAAGCTACCATGATTACAAGCAATACAGAAATACAAAGGTTTAGATTTTAAAAATGGTTTTCAGTGTCTAAATCAGACACCTTTCTCCAGGTTCACCCTGCTCCAGTAAAATCAGCAATTTTGGGCTCCTCTGAAGAGGAGTAACAGGAGAGCTACAACATGCATTTTTTGACAGAACTCATCATTTAATGTCTACCATTCTTCATTAGCTAATTTCAAAGTGATTAACAAAAAAAAACCCACATCAACAAGATATTGATAGCTCAGAGAAAGAAGGGACTTGTTTGTCTGAGGATGTAAAATATGGGGAATGTCAATAATACAGGGGCTGCCTACGGTAGTAATTTTTTGCTTGCCTGTGCCTGGCAAATTTGATTTTTAGTTTTACTGCACCAATGCCCTTTGTCTCGTCTGCGATTTCACTTTCAGCTGCAATCTTTAATTTCATGGGGTGATTGTGGAGGTACACGTGGATAAGAAGTTAGCACGGTAATTTCCAAATATTCCAAGCTGTTTGCATGAGGAGAAAATCCAGCCACAGCAGCTTTTCACACAGAGCCAAGCCACAGCAGTTTAGTGCTTGTGTACAGTCACAGGTATCTATGGTAACAGCAAATTCTGTCATTGCCACAGCACTCACACTTGTTCCTTCCTTGCTTGCATGTGATACACTGCCTGGGACTGAAGGGTCCCACGAGAGCATCCAGTGAACACCCCTCCCAAATGACAATCAAACTGGAGTATCCTATCATGCAGCACGTTTTCCAGAGCTCAGTATTGAGCCAGGGAACACTTGCCCTCACACCTTCTGAAAGGATTGCCAAATGTTAGAATGCCTTCTGGTAAGTAACTCATTTTTTATTGACTTTTTTTCCCCAACATGTAGTTTTTTACCTCCTCTAACCTGACTTTTCCTCTGTGTTGAAGGCACTTCCCTTGGCTCTGCCTTGGTCTGTGTGTCCGCCCACACTTGCCAACACCAGGAATGCCTCTGTCCCAGAGCAATCACAACTCCTCTTAACCCCCATATCTCCCCCAGCACTTTCCTAAGGCTGAATGAAACCGCTGTTCCAGATCCTCACTATCACAGACAGCAGTGGTGTCTGCTTCTTTCTTCCAGGACTCAGCACTGACACATTATTATAGCTGTCATTTCTGCTGCTTCATCATGTCACACACAGTCATGCCTATTTGTCAGTCCTTTATTACCCTTACATCTCCCAGAGTTTTACTAGCCTTCCCCCTCTCAGCTCTGATTTATTTATCTTGGATTACAAGCCCTAAATTCATTAGCTTGTCCTTTCATGGATTGAATCTCAAAGGAGTTTTTTTGGCTGCACTTGGAATGTCTCTAGATACCTTTGAATTTTTTTTCCCCTTGGCATTTAGAGAGTAATCTAATTTACTATAATCTGTCACTTTTGATACAGCACTGTTTGTTCACTCTTTTAGATCAAGGGACATATCAGCATCAGGGGGGAAAAAAAAAAAAGAGATGGTGTTACTGGAACTCCCTTCAAATCACCTTACAAGTGAACAGAACATCCTCTTTTCCACACAGCTCAGGTTGCTGAAGCATTTTATGGATATTAATCCAGAGGAGGCCCCAGCCAGTGGTAGCTACAGGTATGCTCACAGACTCAGCAGCACCTCTCCAGAAATCCTCCCAGAGAATTCAGACATATGATTTTGCATTTAATTGCCCTGATCCAGAAGATGAGTAACAGGAAAAAAAAAAAAGTTAAACATTGTAAGCTCGGGATTGAAAACAACTCTAGCGAATACGTTTCAATTTCAGTTATCAAAGCAAGGTCCTGTAAGTCACAAGAGAGTAATTTCTGAAACAAGTCATTAACTCTGTACCTATCAATGATGTTTAGAGCTCCTTAGGAATAACTGAGGAATTCTCCAGGGCTTGCCATTGAACCAGTTATGAGTGACTGCAGTGGGAAACATGCCCTACAAGATGGTGTCCAACCTGCAATAGTTCCCACCTGCTGGGCATTTTGAAATTACTCTCCAGGAGATGGGAAAAACCACGTTTTTCACAGATAATTGAAAAAAATTCCAAGATGAAAATATCTGGCAACTCTAAACAATATATAAATTAAAACCAAAGCCAAGAAACCGTCCAAGATAACTGACAGAACAGAACATTTCTTTCTGAATATTAGGATGACAAGATAATAAATTATTTTCAATGATAGACCAAGGCAGGAACAAACACAAAAATCTTAAAATAATCTAGGATAATTGACAGTGGCTAAAAAATACTTTTAAAATGTCCACTGTTCATTCTGACCATTCCTGGTCAGAATGACGATCAATAGATTATGAAACTGCAACCAAATGTTGCCAAGCTACAAGTCCAGATCCCCCAGACTACTCCAGATTTGTGCAAATTAAATGTGAAAGAATTTTAATGTTATCCCTTTGAAACAGGAGAAGAGACTAAAAACAAAATCTCACCACTGGTGACAAGCCAGGCAAGAGCTAAACACCTCTGTCAGCAGACAAGGTATCAGGAACAGCAGAGTGCATGGTTCACCCTCCATCTTTTACAAGAACAGCAGCAAAAAGCCATTTTCCCCAGATTTTCTACAAAATATTTCAGATTTCAGTTCTATCAAACAGTAAACTATTCTTTTAATCATAATCCCAAATGACAGGCACCACACAGTGCTGATGTTTACTTCATTTCTCCTCATTCATAGCCGCCTTAAAATCATTCCCCTTTCCTCAGTATTATTTATGCAGCCCGTTATTTTCCCAACAATCAGAGCAGAGCCACAATTCTTCAAAATCTTGTTTAACTAATAGGTGCAAATGTTATTTACTGACTCCTTGCACCAAGCCTGGCAGTCTGTAAACCAGGGCAGACACAGTTCTCAGCCCACTTTGCCTAAGCATGCTTGACACCGACAATAAGGAGCAAAATAGCATTTCAGTAAAAAAAGGATATGAAAATGCAACTGCCAGGGCTTTTCATGGCTTTGGAGAGTCCAAGCTGTCAAGTGCCAGTAGGGTGTAAGGCAATAAACATCTAGAAAAATCAAACCTCTGCCTACCCAGTTCATTTGCTGCTCAAGTACTTCCCCTGCAGCACACTGTGTAAGTGGGACATTAAGTCAGGGGAAAAAAAGAAGAGACATGACAAAGAGCAGGCAGAAGAACAGCAAAGAGAACAAGTTGTTATTTCACCACAGATTTTTTTTTTTTAATTCAGCTTTTCTTCCAAGGAAGTCTAAAAGTAACATTTATCTCTGTAAAGTCACGCTGCTGTTCTGTGAAGATATTCCTAAAACCCAGCAGTGTCCCAGAATTGGGCAAAAACAACACAAAAATAAACCAAAAACAAGACAAAACAAAAAATCCTCACCAACGGTTTCGAAACGTGGCCTTGCTCTCATTGTGTAGTCAACAATTTTCTCTTACCCACACATTTAACCTAACCCATATGATCTCTGTCTTCAAAAATTTCATAAAATTCAGAATTAGATGGTTTTGTAATAAATCGTGGGCACCAGCCATTTCCAGAAATCACAGCCTGATCAATCTTTTCTAAAATGGTATATACAACTTCCATGAACAGCTTTTAGATATACATATAAAAATATAAATATATAGCACCTAGAATAAGACCTCCTTACATCCTGGAGGAAAAACAATGACAGTGTTCCTTCAATCAGTTTTAGCCAGGAGTTTGAAACTCTTGGCTGGGACTTTAATTAAATGTAGCCTTTCTGAAAGTGAAGTGCAGAGGGGTAAAGCTGCACAGGAACACCCAGGCACAGCCTTGGGCTGGTAAGTTTTGAGTACCTGCCCAATGCTGGCAAATTGGTGGAAGAAGCTTGGAAAACTGCAAGGGTTTCAGTCTTGGAGTTGAAAATCAGACAAAGTGTGTGTTAAGGCACAAGACTGCATGTTCTGCATTTCAGATCAGGCAGAAAAGCAAAGAGAAGCTTTTTATGAGCTCTCAACACCTCATTTACTCCACAACACGAACTCTGCACACAACCCTGAACATTGCACACAGTGCACAGGCTCTAAACACTAAAGAGAACACGCTCTGGAAAATCTGTGCGCTCCTAAATTAACATATGACAGGGAAAGCCATTTATTAAACCATTTGGAAACTTGGTTGGAAGCATACAGACATGGTGGAAAATTCCTACACAGCTTGGGATCCAAAAGCATGCTCCCTTCTATGGCTTCTGATAACCTAATGTGCCTGGCAACAGATCATTCCCAGGCAGAACACTCACACACCATATTTCTTGTGCCCAGAAACACAAGAAGTCATCCTCAGTCATGGGGAGCATTTAATTCCAGGGCTGTTTCAGGGTCAAGAAGGAATTTCTGGAGAATGACCAACCTGGCTGAGGAGATGGGATTGAAAAAGAACATAATTTTCTCTTTATCTAAGGAAGACACAAATAAGAACAGAAATTTTCCAATGTTGCAAGATCTAGTTCTTAGATGTCAAAACTAATTAGGCAAATTAAAAGCCTTTTAGTCCTGCTAAGGGCTAACCTGTGAATGGAAGCATTTGGCTGAAGTACCTCAGAGTGAGTGGAGGCTTGAATATCCAGGAGATCACGTCTGTTCTTGAGGAATTTTCCAGGGATAGATATAAAGGGAACACCAGATACAAACTGGCATAATAAATACATACTTATATATCGGTGGTAAAAAACATCTCACATCTTTAAATAAAAATAGATACACATATTGATGGATGGATGTATATTTTAAAAATCCACAAAAGTTTTTGCTTGGATATTTTAGTTCAATATCAATTTCAATATCATCCTTTACCTATAGTGGAGCCAAAACACAAAACATTTAAACCAAGTGGTGTTTAACTATTCAGCTCTTATATTCCCCCAGTGGCAGCAGTATATAACAGATTTTTGTGATTACAGACTTAATAAATCATATTTTATATCAGTGCTACATTGCAAACCCTCATTGGATTTATTGATTTGTTCTTTTTTTCCTTAGGTCAAGTTAAAACTTTCTTGTGCAGATAAATATAGATTCAGAGCAAAAAACGACCTGAAGCACATTCACTTTGAGGTTTCTTTCTCCATGCTGTGTTGTAGGTTATGCTACCTCATGGCAAAAACTGAGAAGCCAAAATTCATCTTAGATAATTAAAAAAATTCAACTGTGAAATGAAACTAGCAGCATGCCACCTTTTAACTAACAAAATTAGAGCTACAAAAGCTGTGAGCTTATACAGGTCTCACCGGTGTAAGTCCCTGTGGAACTGAAAGCTTTAGAAAGGATTTCAATACAAACCCACAATACTTGAGCACGCCTGAAATACACAGAAGCATTTTATTTTATTGAGGCATCATAGCAGGAGACACCACCAGACAGTCCAACATGAGGAAAAACAAAGACTTGTGGGAACAAGGACTTTAAAGACTGTCATTGCATCTGCAGCAGGCTCTTGTAACCTCATTTTGTGCCCTTACTTTTGCTCAGTGGGTTCAGTGATACAGTGAAATAAAATGCACAAAACAGGGTTTTTCCATACCCCCACTTGGGCCAAACAGAACCTACTCAGCTCTTGTACACAAAAAGCATTATGGAAATAAATGCTAAAGCAGTGCTGAATCACTTTATCAATTACCACTGGTGCCCTAGCCAGGCTTCTCATCTTACTCATGAGAATCCAAACACTTTACTTCTGCACAAGGGCTCACTGGATCCATCTCAAAACTCTGAAAACTGAATTTTCATCTTTGATTTTAAAAAAGCAAAATCTAATCCTTGAACCCCATGGATACATTAGAAGGAATATTTCCATTTCTAACAACCTTTGGCATGCAAAGCACCTTTTCAATGATGCAGATTCTGGAGGTCCTGGAGAGTGTGAACTAAGTAGTGAGGGGTGCTGCTCTGAGTGTAGCAAGAGGCTGTGGGCCCTTGGTTTGCTTGGTCCAGAAGGAAAAATGAATCCTGATGGGATATGAACTTACTGCACTTGCAACTCTGCCAGTTAGAGGGGATCCACTGCCAAAAAGTTGTAATTAGGGTGTAGTTCAACACATGCAGCCCTCACTCCTGTAGTGGACTGGGATCAACACCCCCAGTGTTATCCTAATGGGCCAGAATTTCCTCTCTGGGGTCCCACTGCACTGCTGCAGCCCTGGAAATCACCTCTGGTGCTCTGGGGTTAGTGCACACGTGTGAGAAGCCCACTAATACAAACCCCCGAGGCAGGGAGTAGTGGAGCTAAACAAAGATCAGCAGCTAGAAATGACGACTGAAGGAAAAACAAAACTGGGATCACACAGAAAATCTTTACCATCACACAGAAAATCCCTCTTACAAAGGGCTCCCCAGATGCTCCTTCCAGCCCTTCCTGTGGATGGGCATCAGAGTTGCTGCCTTCCAGCCAAGGGGCACCTTCCCAGCCCCGCTGGTGAGGGATGGACAGTGGCTCAGAGAGCTCTGCCAGCAGTGGGTCCCACCCTGCCCAGACACCTGTGCATGTCTAAGGGGGTCACTGACCCCTCAGACTGTGGGGGATTCATTCTGCTCCCCTCCTCTGTCTTCCCACTGGGGGTGGGCACCCAGAGAGCAACCATCAAAGACTGAGGCCAAGAGGGCATTAAGTATTTCAGCCTTTTCTTCATCCTTTGTCACTTTTCCTCTTGCATCCAGAAAAGGTGGAGATTGTTCATAGCCCTCCTTTTGTCACTGATGTAATTCAAAAAAAACTTTTTTTTTTTTTTTTTTTTTTTTTTTTTTTTTTTTTTTTTTTTTTTTTTTTTTTTTACAGCAATAGCACCAGATTAGGTTCTAGTTGAGTTTTGGCCCTTCTAATTTTCTCCCTGCATGACCTCATTACATCCTTGCAGTCCCCTGATTTGCACACCTCTTCCTCCACAAGTCACAAACTCTCTTTTTATCCTGAGTTCCAGAGTTTTGCTGCTCCCCAGTGTCTCTCTCACCCTCCCCTTTGCTGCCCACACTGTGTGCACTGCTGCAGGTGCTTCAGTCGGGCTACAGATCCTGCCACCTTTTGGGGGAAGAAGACAGAATTCCTTTGTGACCATTCTCAGGTGGAACTGTGGGTGTTAAGACAACAATAACCTCTGCACCTTTGCTGCCACATGGATCTGCACCTCCTGCTGATGCCTTAAGTTTCAGCTTTCATATTTTCAGATTCTGTGCTGCCCAGGGGTGCAGCTCTGAGCTCACAGTCAGTGTTAGTGAGCTCTCTTCACAGAGTAAATAGACAAAACAAATCCTGTTCCTGCTGCACGCCAAGGACAACTTTCAGCCCAACAGCACAAACAAGGGTGGCTGGAGGGAGGGACAAGCAGGATGGGACCTCACAGCCTGGAGCTGGAATTGGACAATTAAACCCCAATGTGCAAATGGACCACAACTTATCAGAGTGTGAGACCTGGTGACCATTTGTCCATTTTTTGACCATTTTGGGTCCACGTTGGGTGTAGCCCTGGCCAGGATCTTCTCCTGCCCAAGGTGTGCCCTAAAGGCCTTTTAATAAATATCTACTTTATTCTCTGTCCAGTCTCTGTTTCAAGTCAGCTTTCCCAAGGCATCTCTACCTCCAGAGAGAGCAGACCAAATCACCTCGCTAGCACATTATTCCTCAGTGTTGCTGTGCCCATCTCCACCCACCCCTTGGCAAGCCTGGAACATTATGGCAGGAAGCAAAAACCCCACTGAATCAAGGAGAAAGCAGGGCCTCCCCCATGCAGTCACACTCACTGCAAATCCCCATTAAGAAATGATTCTCCAAGCAAGCACCATCTCTTCTCCAGAAGAATTTGAAACACAATGTCTGTTAGCACTCAGAGAAACAATTACAGTGGTTAATTAAACAATCCATAATAAAAAAATTACATGTTCTGACATGCACATGCAGAGTGTGAGTGCTCAGTACCACATCTGGTGATAAAGAATAAACAGTTTGCACGTTCTGTAATTTTAATCTTGGAATTCAGAGCGGTGGATGAACACACTTTGGGGCAAAGGTCACTGGTTTCCTTCACAGGGAAAAGCAAACTGCTGAAAATTTGCTAGCCCAGGCAAGCACCAGCCAGCAAAAATAACACACACAAGTGGGAGCAACAGGCTGCCCTGAAAATTAGAAGTTTAGTTTTGCTGAAGAAAAAAAAAAAGTATCCTCAATAATTTAGATGCCATTTGATACACATGAACTTTAGTTCTAGGTTGCCAAGTCGGAGCTATTAAAAAACAGAGTTTCTTGAAGCTATTTAGTGACTTACATGGTTCTAATTTCAGCCCAAGCTGGCAAGGTGAACTGGGGGAAGAAAGCAAAGAAAATATCTATGCATCCATGTGATCTTATTTTTGCTAAATAAAAATTAGTTCCCACACATCAAGTCAGATTCTGAAGTGCCACACTTCATTTTTTGCTCCTAGCAACTGTTACATAGATCTGGTCCAGACACAGAACAGTATTTTTGTAAGCATTTCCACAAAAATACTCTTTTGTCTGTTCCAGTTCAGAGTTGCATTAATAGGAAGAAAAATAAGATTTCTCAGAGACATCCACCTATGAAAACCTGAAATTGCATTGAAAACCATGCCAGTGATGGCAAATTTTGTACAGCTTCACTCAGCTCCAATAATTGGGTACTAAAAAGAATATTTGCTTTGCTTTCTTAAGGTACTGAGAAGATTGCATGTCTTCAAAAGCCACTGAAGACCCAAGAACTTGAGCACAACCCTTTACAAGCAGCTCAGTAGGACTTACTTTACATTTGTATCCCCCAGCCTCTACTTATATCATGTACAATATTCTGAAATCACACTTCTCATCAGACATTTTCCAATTCCCCTCGTGCTCCAGCCCACCCCCTCAAACAATCCAAAATAGAAAAGGCTGGGAGAGGAAGGAGCAAAGCCAAAAGCAAACCTTCTCAGGCACAGGTTTTGGCTCTAGTCTCAGAGGCCACAGCCACCCTGGGGTGACACAACAGCTCTGGGGCTTCTTCTCTGTGCACACCCATCAACCCTCAGCAGCATCAGGAATCTTTGGCCAGCAGGTCAAAGAAGAGGCCAGGGAAAAAAGGTAAATCATGCATCTAAAGCAGAAGCATAAGCTCATTCTCTATCATGAGACAATGATATGGAGTGCCCAGCTTCACCTTAATGGTGTGAATCACACATTTGGCCCTCAGACAAAGCTCTTGTCTTCCTTTGCTGTTCAGTGGGAAAGCACTTCCACCGAGAAATCTGCAGCAGCAAGGTCGTGCTTCTCTGAAATCTTTCACACATTCCAAGTAAATACTCAGACACTCTGCTGAGCTAACACACAGAGCCCCTGTGAGGGAAATAATGCAGCTAAGACACTTTGAAATACCTGATGCTTCTCCCCAGATGAAACAGTAAGAAGATTTCTCAGACTAACTCAATATCACAACAGAGCCACACAAACCAGGGCAATACCAGCTCTGGAGCTTTACATTGACACTAAACTGCCCTAAAAGCAGATAGTATTCAAAAAAAAGCTAGAAATGTCACGACCTGTGAACTTACATAATAAATGGGTTAAAAGAACACACAGCCAAGTCTTTCCACAATCAGTGATGGTGGGAGGATAAATTAGCAACGACATTTCAAAGGTCATGATTAAATGACTTGAGAGTCTTCACTCCATTTACAAAAATGACATTAGCAAAGAGACACAGGAATCAGAACCACCTGCAGCAAGAGAATCATGAGTGTGACACATTTGGCAGCCCCAGATGAGCTTTGAGGGGGCAAATGTCAGGGAACAGCAGCACTGCAGTGACAGAGGGCAACGGGAGCTGCCTGATCCCCTGGGTTGGTGTTACTGCCTGAGAAGTGGTTTGCTTCTCTTCACGTGGTGAAATGTGACTGCTACCCTGTTCAAGACATGAACAAGTCTAATGTGGGTTTTATTTGCCACAGACATACTTCTGTCTCCATCCTGTAGAAATGTTCTCTCATGCTGTCAGTGCTTAGGACCTGGCAACACAATCTCTTCCCATGAACAAGTCAGGCTGGGGTGAGCTAAATAAATTCCAAGCAAAACCCAGGACACATGCCTCTGTGAAAGCCTTTTCTCAAGAGTTCCTAAGAATGGGTATCTGGAATGGAAAGCAAGCCAGGAACACGGGAAGGGAGAGAAGAGAGAAATAGGGAACAACAGCATTTCACTGTAGGAAATGCAGTAAAGATGGGACTGGATGAGCCTACAGCACATGCTGAATGTGCTACAGCTCTGCAGCAAATACCAGAATATGTGACAGACACAAAGGATACAACACATTCCACTCAGTTGCTTGGTATTTTGGTGGCAACCAGAAAAAGAATAAAAATTAAAAACTCACTTCTTCCATAGACTAGCCTTGTAATAAAAGCCAGGTCCTTAGGTTTGTCAGAGGTCAAAGGGACCAGGAACCAGGGAGCAAATTACCAGCCTGGCATCATCCTGCTAGTCCCTCCATGGCTGCCTTTTCCCAGCACTGCACTGGCAGAGTTTGTCATGGATGGTGAGCAGGGATGGCTGGTCAGGAGCTGCTTGTTTGTCCACACAGCTGGACAAACACCCCCCAGGACAGACTCTATGCACAGCCGACAAACCAGCCCTGCAACAGAGCCTTCAGGGCAACAGCAGCCCCTGAGGGGACCCTCATATTCCCACAAAAGCAGTTCTTCCCTCTAAAATAGGTTTAGAGGTGACAAACTCAGCACCTCCCCAAGGGCTGGAATTCCCTTAGATTCAGGTTTATTCATGGTTTCTAGTTCCTGGACACCCTGATGGTTTCATCTGGAGAACCAGGTTGATTTCCAGATTAGCAAAAGGAGACAGAAGTGGGGCTGGAACTTCTGGCAGTCCCCATCCCCAAGGAGGTCTCATGGGGGTTTTCCTATACTATCCCTGAGGAATCCACATGGACAGGGCTGCTGGATGGACTGGTCTCACCCTGAATTGCTATTCCTTTGTTCCTCTCTCCCAAAATACCTGCTGGAGCCTAGGCATGATCCTCTTGGCCCTTTGTAATCCTAGCTTGCATCTACAGATGTCAATATAGTCCCTCCTACCCTTTTCTCCACAGAATGATACATATGCAAAAGCCCTTACTTTTTTTTCCTCCCTCAAATTTCCACCTCTTCCCTCCTATCAAAGTACTTCTGGTCCTCTCACCACCTCCAGCACAGAACAGCACTACATTTTGAGCATGCAGTATTTAACCTCGCTATTTATGCCTTTCTTTTTGTTTGGTCTATTACATGCAGGGAGAAAACATTTCCATTAATGGACACGGTGTCAATTCAGAATCAGAAAATTTTAGATTTTGCAGCTGCCTCAGCTGGAGCCTTCTGACCACAACCCCACAGACAGTTTGTCCCAAGAGCAGCCTGAGCATTCTTTGGCTCAGGACAGGCTGTGACAGTGGCAGCCCAGGCCAGACCTGACTCTGCCACCCCTGTTCAGGACATGAACAAGTCTAATGTAGGTTTAATGCCAAGACATGAACAAGTCTAATGCCCAGGCCAGGGCAGAAAGATTAGCTTTCTGCTGCAGAAATCCCAGGTGCTCCCAGAGTTCTGCCAGGGGAGGAGCAAGCAGTAGCAGGAGAGAGGCAAACCCGACCATGGCTGCCAGGATTTCAGCTTCCCTGAGCTGCAGGAGGCTGCTGGCACACACAGATAAGTATCCTTCCCCTCTAACAGATAAATATCCATCCCCTTTGTGATGGGCACAGGGCACTGCCCCTGCTTGTGAGCAGCCCTGCTAAGTGTTCCTGTACCCTGTGGGCATCCTTCCCTTGCAGGGGCTGGCAGTTCCTGTCAGCAGGAGACAGGACAGCATTCCCCAGGGGCACAGGAGGGAGGGAAAGGTGAGGAGTGCTGAACTCCACCTGTCCCCTCCTCACCCTGCCCGTGCACACACCCATGGACAGGCACAGGGGGAAAAAGAAGGGGCCTGGGAGGGATAATGACAGGGCACATCCACACCCCAGTCACTGCTGGGATGCTCAACAGCAAAGGAAAACAAGAATAATCTACATTCAAGACACATGTTTTCTCATATCTATAAATTCTGTAGCAAATCTGACCTAGAAGAACCAAACCAGTTGAGCAGTTCTGCAAATACTGTGCAGATGTCTCAACCCCTCCACCCCAACAATTTACACTGCAGTGAATACTGCTTTACTCTTGTGTTTTCTGCACACTGGTTCACATAGACCTTGAGGGCTGTGTTTCCAGCAATACACACTGATTTTAGGATCTTCTGCATGTGGAAAGTACCAAGATAATGGGCACTCTTGAAATATGTCAAAGGAATGAGGCAAGATGATGACTGGTCAGTGCGACCGTTGAAAATTCAAGTATTCCTTTAAAGCCATAGAGGAAATTACTAGATAATTCAATTGTTGCATTAAGATAAAAACATTAAAGATTATATTTATTTAGGGCAGAAACTTCAGAGTCATTGGACAAAGCACCAGTTACAAGTGGTTACAGTCCTTGCAAGGCATTTCCTCTCCTCTCCTTTTCCTGCTGGGGCCTATAAACTGTTAACACTTTCCATCAGAACGTATTTGCTGAGCATTCCCACACACAGAAATGATGGTCCCATCACCGTGGCAGCATCCAGACAAACAGGTGAGCTGCCAGGGGATGCACAGGCAGCCCAGTGCTGCTCTTGCTGCTCATTTCTGGTGTTAACAGCAATGTTCTCACTCTTCCTAATGAAGGCAGGACTGAAAATTACTGTGTCACCTTCAAAATTTGAAATGTGCCTGACTAAAATTCAATTATGATAAACTGTGTTCTAATCCTGTTAAAGTTTTGATATGGACTTTAAAGGAGGCGTTAAATTCTTACTCACTGCACCAGTGAATATCTGGCTAAAGGCAGCTCCTCATTCAGTTATTTTAGTTTTTATTTTGCAAATAAAAATCATTCTCCATGCATATTCTAATCACACTACCTCTGAATTCCCTGGACAGGGCATGGACAGGAGCAGCAAGGGAAATTTAAACAAGAAAATGATTTTCACAGGGGCTGTGAGAAGTCGGAATAGCTGTACCATAATGAAAACGTGTTGGAATGAATTCATTGCCATCTGTCTGTATTTTGCTAACCAGCTCAATCAGACACCACAAATATACTCAAACATGAGAAAAATATTTAAATTATTTGTGTTCTGTCCTTTTCCAACACGTAACTCTCAGTGTCGGTGTTTTTGTCAGTTTGAATGCTCATCAATAGCAGTGAATTCATTTGTGCACAGCCTTTGGGGATATACCTATGCAACTTCAAATCCACGTTATCAGCATAATGCAAAAAAGCCCACAGTGAAAGTTAGAATATTACAATTTTAAAGTTGTTCAAGGAAGCATGAAAAAAAAATACAAAAGGAACTTTGTTCCTCGTTGTCAGAGTAATTAAAAAGCCCTACAGCTTTTCTAATTGATGGATAGGGAAAAGCTCAAAACAAAAATATCCTGTAGTTTTACCACAACATATCTCATGCAAAGCATAATCCTATAGAGTGAGAAGGAAACGATGGAGAAAGGGAAGAGAGAGGAAGGAAAATGGAATGTAAGAAAAACACAGAAAAAATAACAACGAACTATCTGAAAACTATTAACAAGAATGAAACAAATGCAGAGCTCTGCCCCCCACAGAACTGCAGGATTTTGCCCTGGAAGCCACCTGGACCCTGTCCCTCAGCCTTCAGAAGCAGCCCCAGTCTATCCTAAGAGGACCACTTTGAGGAGAGACCACATTTCCCAAAGACACTCCTGGGGAGATGAGAATGTCCAGACAAGGTCAGCCCCAGCAGCTGCCCAGAGGCAGCTCATGTCCTTCCACCCTTCACACTGAAAGGCAGCTCCAGCCCTTCCAGCCTGCAGCCCAAGGAGGCAGAACCAGAGCCAGGGCCATTCCCCCGGGCACAGCCCGGACCTGCAGAGGTTTCATTTGCTGCAGACAGGACTCAGCAGCACAGAGTGGCTTTGCAGTACCTGAGGTAGGAGTCACTGCTCAGGAAGGGGTGCAGGATGAAGGTTTACAGCACACAGGTGCACTCTTAAGGCAGTTTCCCACCCCAAATGCTTCTATGATTCTCCATCTACTCCAGAGCTTGGCTTTGGAGCTTTTTGGCTTTGCAAAAAGGAGGTCCAGCATTAGGACGGTGGAACACATCTCCTCCTCCCAGCACACCACCACACCACCCCACTGCTGTTTTCTCAAGCACCCAGCAGGGCAGGGGACAGCACCACACAAGCACCAGACCCCTCTTACACACACCCACCTTCCTCTGCTCCCGATCCAGCTGATCTCCAGCACGAGAAAACAGTCAGAACGGTGCAGAAAGGACTCCCAACAGCAGTGAACACTAAAAACCACTGGGCACAGCAAACCTGGGCAGGTTTGAGCAGCCCCCTCTCTGCAGAGGGGTTGCTGGCAGCAGCAGAGCAGCCAGGGCACAGGCAGAGAGTAAGACCCTGCTGCTGCAGCTGAGCTGTGCCTGCCCTGGCAGCTGCCTGGGAGCCAGGGCACCTCTCATTCCCTGGCAGAAGTGATTGATGCACATAAAGGTGCTTGGGAGGTCAGATTCCTGCTCCACATCCAGCTCTGGGGAAGGGCACCAGAACATGTGGAAGGTAGGGATTTGCAGTGCTGTTCTTTACAGGTTATTCAGGGCAACACAGGCTAAGTTTCAAGTTCTCTCTGTATTACAGGCTTCAACCCCCATCACTCATTCCCCTCCACCAGCCCTGCACACGTGAAAGGCTCCTGCTCCCAAAGACAAGAGTCAAGCAAGGCTGTTGACAGCAAGAAACAAATTTCATACTGTACCCAGCAGAGCTGCAAATGTGTTAGCAGCGAAAAAACCAGCACTTCACTGAGGTTCAAGACTTCTACAGTGGAAACACATGAAGGAACACTCTGCTGAATCTTTGCATTTCTCTTTTTATAGCCTTTTTTCCCCCCAAGTTTGTATTTTTCCACCACATGCAGAAAATACTAAATTTGGAATTCCTCAGCTGTGCACAGCGGTAAAAACATGTAGTCCTTTAATGCTGCCTGTTATGAAATCTCTTTTTCTGGCACAGCATCTTTCTTGCTAGAACAGACTAGAGATACAGAGAATTCCTCAGTGCAACCTAGAGACTAAATTTATTTTACGTAAATAAACATTTTGAAATAACTTGGACTAGCAGCTGGTGCTGCCATCAGGCACCCCAGAATATAACCATCACTGCCAGGCTGAACATGAGCAGCCAAACCCCAACACAGAGCAAGAGGAAGAGGAGAAAGGGAGTCAGCACCTCAGCACCTGCCTGGGACACCAGCAGCATGGACTGAGAACAGAAGGCTTCCCTAAATCAGACGGAGAAGAATGTCAGCACTGCTCCTGACACCCCAAAAAAATGAAGCAGGAGCCACATGGGGCCACCTGGAGGAGAACAAAGATCACAAATATGCCATCACTGAAAGGAAAAATCAAAATATCATCACGAAAAGGAACTGGGAAAACAAATCAAGGCGGGAGAAAAAAGAAAAACCATCAAAAAAACCTACCTAAACCAGAAAGGAACATCAGAAAGCGCTTTCTTCATTGAAAACTGGCTGTAAGCTCAGAGGCTGATAAATTGACATTTGGGAGGTAATTTGTTTCCATCCCTTTTGCAGTTTAGCACTGATGCTCTGAACTATTCCATTCACTGCTTCAGATGCAAAGCTCATTTACCAGCAGAGGACCAAACACCACAGACTGTCAGGTGAAGGATGTTTGAGCCTCCAAAACTGAGCACAGTCTAGGTGGAGGAGATCCTGAATAATGCAGTTTGAGAGTCACTCAGATCCATAATTTCTCATCTAAATCTTCCATCATGGAATAAGTCTTTCAGGATCCTTCCCTTCACAGAAAACACATTTCATTCCAAAGAGTGGAGACAAAATGAAACACCTCCCATTCGTAGAAACCAAAGGTCAAAGAAAGTTTCAATCTTTGGAGTAAAAATAATACTAGGTAGCTCTAGCCCCGCAATTGATTTAATTATAAAGAGGTAATTAAAATATGCTCTACTCAGAGAGTGACAAAGCAGGCTTGCAAACTGAATACCCAGACAACTGCATGCCTGAAAGCTGGGCACGTGGAATGAATAATGGGATGGCTGAGAGCTGTTCCAGTTTGCCATTTTTCTTTATCCAGATAGGGGTTTGATGGAAACTACAAACACAGAGAGGATATTTGATAAGGGAGTATTCATTATGAAAAGATGGCTTAAGGTGCAGATGTTGAAGACTGGAATATGCCCCAATCCTCTTAGAGTGGTGATTCCCACAGCCCTTGTGCCCTGAGCAGTCTGTCACAAACCCTTCTTGCTTTTACAATATTGCTAGATCAGCTCTTTAAGAAAAAGAGTTTTCCTGAAATGTGAAAAAACCAGGATGCCCACAAAGCATGTGAGAGGCAGGCTGCTGTGGACAGCTTATGGTGCACAGAGATGAGAGGCAAACACAAGCAGCAGTTATCTGCAATAAAATATTCAGTAACCAGGCCATTATCAGGCACTTTCATCATGATAACAGCCTCCCAACTGAGACTGGGGTATTAATATTGGTAGGTTGATACCTTCCTCTAATAACTTTGGCCTAAAAACATAAGCGGCTTTTACATTTTTAATTACGACTGGATTTTATTCTGAGGCTATAATCCTTTTCCAGCAATTGGATTATTGAAATTAGTGATTTATAGGGAGGAATAAAAAAATAATCCAGGGAGAGCAAAACTGCCCTGGCAGAGGAGAGTCCCAGCCCTCCAGGAGTCCTTCACTACAGTGGGACACAGAGCGAGGCCAGAGGAGCTCCACCAGCCACAACCAGCACTTGCAGGACTGAGCTCTGAGGAGTTACATCCCAGCCCCTCTGGGAAAAACACCTGGAAGCAAAGCACTGCTTTCCTGGTGCTCTGCACTGGGTACACCTTTTNTTCATCATCTCATGTCAGGTCTTTATTTGCATTCATGTAGGGTCAGGACAGGCAACGAGATGAGGATGCTGAGATGATACTCCCACAGTGCAGCTCCCCCACGAGAGTTGTTTGTTGGCACACCTTCACTGTCTCTGAAAATGTGTCCCATTCCACCACACACCCCTCCTTTTTAAATTTTATCTCAGCACAATGAAAAGAGCACAGCAGTTCCTGATTTTGGGCAGGGCTTCAGCTCCTGAAAGCAGATTTTGGCCCACCACAGATCCAGGCTATATCCACCTGAGAATGGACTCCCATTTTTGCAGCCTCCACAAGTCGCTTTAGTTGTAATATTTTGCCCCTGCAATAATTTTCACTTTTAAATATCTATTTCCTTGTATTTTATCACTTGCCAGGGGTAACTGCTATTCACACAAATGTTCAGTTTGTCAAAATCACTTAGCAAAAAAAAAGTCATCATTTAAAAGTGTTAATTCATGGCAGAGAAAACATGGAACGTGGCTCTGTGTTTGCTAATGTAGATGAGTGAGTAGAACTGCCTGAAAAAAAGAATATCAAAAAACTTCTAATGGGATAACATTGTAAAAACCTAGGATACAAATTATAGGATTTGGGGTTTTTTTATTTAAAACAAGCCAGAAAATTTGGTTTTGCTTTGCTCTCTTGGTTTCTAAAATAAACCAACCAACCAAAAATAAAACAAACCAAGAAACGATAACAACAAGAAAACCCAAACTTAAATGTTCCTACAAGATTTGCACATTTTCTTGTTACATGAGAAACATGGGGGGTTTTTTCCCCCCAAACTCTCAGTGATAGTACAAAGCACAGAATGTGCAAAAAAATTAAACACCACAAAAATAACACCAACAGAATACATGTACCCAAAATGAATCACCTTGCTGTTAGGAGCCAAAATTAGATTCCTGCTATTATTTAAGTCCTGCAAGAAGATTTCTTTTGTGGAGATCTGGAAAACTGCAATGACCCTGTGAGGTCTAATGCCTTCTTTTCCTGTATCTGAAACACAATTTTTGGACCCCATCTCATACACAAGAAAAGCACTAACAAGGAAGCTTTAAAATCCTAAAACAACAACAAAAGGAGGGAAGAGGGAAGAGGGAAGAGGGAAGAGGGAAGAGGGAAGAGGGAAGAGGGAAGAGGGAAGAGGGATCCAAAACATAACTAGGCCTACAACGTTTCTTGCAGGTATTTTTTCTGCTCTCAGGAGGCCATTGAGCTCCATTATGTCCACATTGCATGCGCTGTGTATGTGACAAATACACACAGCATGTACAATGAGGACACCATGAAGCCAGAGTGGGCAGCTCACAGGTTGCTTCAGAGAGGAAAAATCAGCCTCTGGTGGGGCCCAAGCCCTGCAGCAGCGCTGGGAAAAGTTCTCTGCTGGAAAAAGAGGTGATGCAGCCAGCTGGAACGCCCAGGAGTCAGTTGTGGAAAGGAAGGAACAACTTCAGAGCTGGTGAGTTAAAGAAAAGGGAGTACATCAACAGGCACTGCAGAGGGTGTGCGGGAAATCATCTAAGTTTAATTGCAATTATCAGTATTTCAGTCTAATGGCTCCGTGGTGTTACTGGAAGCCAACAGCTTCATCAGTGCTTCAGCAGAAGTTTCACAAACAGCTGCACTGGCACTTTTTTTTTCACAACACTATTACCTCGATCTTTAAAAAACACATTATTGACAACTGCTAGGAGCACTGCAAAATAGGAAAAAATTTCCTCATCCCCTCAGCCATAGGTATTTTCAAAGCTTTTGAAAAGCAGCACTAAAAGTATACTTGCAGAACTCTGCGCTTCAGGCAAATAAGTTCATAACAAATAAAACTTTATTAAAGCCCACAGATTTTTTTTTAATGGATATTGCAACTAGGTATTTATCAAATCACAACAGAAAAGATGGTCTGGAGACATAATAGCAATCTCTGACAAAAGATCAAACTGGTACATTAATAAAGTTTAAAATAAGAAAGATCAGCAAAAATAAGATTAAAAATAAAGCAAAACCACAACACATTTCCTTCTTCCTTCTCTCACTTTGCCACTGACAACACAAGAAAGATGAGATTTTTCCACATGCCCTGAGAGTTCGCAGAATTATTCTTCCTGGCATTAGGATAGTGGCAGGGTGTTTTCCAAATTAAATGGTCCCAATAAATATTTTTCAGAAATTTCTTCCCATTAACACACCACAGGAAGTTTCTTCTTTTTTATCCTAATGGGGAGTTATTTCATACAGAAAGCAATATAAAATTCTTGACCTCACAACATTTTCAAAACCTGGCCTCAGGACTCTCCTCAAATAATGGGTGGAAACCAAACAATTCATTAGAGTCTCTGCTAATCTTACATTCTTGCTATTTTCTCACCTTTCAGAAAACTCCTTTTTCACAGAATTTTTTGTGTCATCTGTCATTATGTAGACTAAATATAAGCATCTTTGTTTCACAAAAAGGGAACGTAAGGTACAGAATTTAGCTTTTCTTACCATTCTTCACAACCTTTTAAAATATCCTTCAAGACAGCTTTGAGCACAGTCAGCAGCCTAAATATGTGTTCACAAATCTGACTTGCCATACAGTACCACAGCACAATTCTCACACTCTTCAGCAGAAAATAAACTGCTTCTCTCAGTCAAGCCTGACTCTTGAGAATCAAGGATACCCCTTTGCCCAAAACGAGGTCAAAACCTCATGAGAGAAGGCAGAACCCTGGGTGTTATGCAAACACAATTTGTTCAATATTTGGCTTAATTCATGTTTTCTAATAACTAGGAGATCTCTAACTCATTGCACTCCTATGTTGCTATGGCAGCATAAGATATATTATAGCAGTCCTTATGAATGCAGTCAGTTTCCAAAATACAGTTCTTCTTTCCAGGTATTAATTCATAGAACGACGAAATAAAGTCTGATTAAAATTCTTCCTTTCACACCAAGCAGTTTCCTATTCTTCACCTAAAGAAACTGCTTGGCCACTGTCAAAATAAAGTTCACTGGAGTTTCAACCCATCTCAAACATACCGTGAGCTCAGCAAAACTGCCCCCCTTCCCTGGTATCCTTCACCAGCTCAGTGAACCGTGCTTGTTCCTGGCTCAGAGGCTGGAGAGCAGAAATAGAAAACCCAGGCAGTGCCTCCTTCCAGCAGCTCCTGAGCCTTGCAGGCAGCAGGGACTGCCTGGTCAGCACTGGGAGAGAACCAGCTCCTCTGCACGGACAACACTCAGCACTGTCACCCTGGGTTTGAGATTTTTCTAGGTCTTCTAATTTGTCTTTCATATTGGAGTCAGAATTTTTACTTTCCTACACTTTTACTATAAACAATAGCTTTGTTTTCCCAACTCTCCTTTGTTGTTTACATATTTTTTAGGTAGGAGGAGAAAGTTGATTGACAGTTGGCTTGAGCAATGTGGTTTGGGAGGTGGGATTTCATCCTCCAATCCACAGGCACCTTTGGAAATGTATAAAATTGAGTTTTGTAAATAAAAACTAGCCCTTTTTTCTGCTTGCTCACCAACGTGCCCTTGTGACGTTCTTTCGTGTCGTGTTGCAGCACAGCACTGCACAGCTTGTACACCTGGGAGCACCTGTCCCTGAAGGTGACAAAGTCCCACACAGACACACCAGCCTGTAGGAAATGGTATCCCAGTTTTATACTGGATCAGTTAAGCAGATGAAATATAAACTCTTAAAATTTAAAAAAAAAAAATTTAAAAATTAAAAAAAAAAAAAAAAAAAAAAAAGTAAAGAATGCATTACTATCAACATCATCCAATCCTGTGTCCACTTCAGAAAACACTCAGATGCTTATGATGAGCAGAGGTTACAACCTCTGCAAGTCAATAAAATGCAGAAGATGATTAAAAGAGCACAGAAAGGTTTGCTGGAAGCAGAGAAGTGACACCCTGCTTTGTGCACCAGGGAGGTGGATCCTTCTTTCGCCCACAAACCTCTCTTTCATGAATTCAAAAATTCTGAACTGAATCTTCATAAAATGTGACAAAATGGTGTTCTTTTTTACCAGACCTCTTTGGCAGAAATAGATTTAAATTTATATCAAGTGTAGGCATATGTAATTACTCAAGTATATTTTCTGTATCAAGCTGATAATAGGTGCTATTGAACATCCATTGCATTTGAATGAACAGATACAACCACTGGATGCCAGAAGTACATTCAGAATATTTAAAACTTCATATAGTGAAGCCACTGACAATTTTTGAAATACTGAATTATGAATCCTTAAACACTGCTGGCTCAGGGAACAGAAAATGATGATCAACTACACAGGTTACAAGCTAATTTCAAAGGTAATTTGAAAACTTTTCTTATGTCTATAAACTACCAGAAGGACAGAAAGGAGAACAATCAAAGCCTTCAATATATATTAGTCCATCATGTTGCCATATACAGTATTCACTTCTCAGTTATATAATGCCTGTGCACATTCATGTTCTAATTTTATAAAAGAGGCAGGTCTTATTATATCTAAAAAGCATATCTATCTGCAGGGCAGATTAACCAGTTGGTTACTCTCAAGCCTTCATCAGTCACACATGATCAGACATTTAGCACTGACACAATTTCTTTCTCTGGACAGCTTCAGCAATGGTACAGAGGCACTGACCAGTTTTTCAACAGAATGGGGGAAATCCTGGAAGCTTTCCAGCCCTCTGCCTGTCAACACATGCCCACACATTCCTGTTAAGTGTCCAGAGAACTCCCAGCCCAAAACTGGAGGTGGGGCACGTTCCCAGGGTCCTGTGTTCAGACTCCAAATGGCAGGGAGTGATTGCACCCAGGGCTGCGGAGAGGTACAGAGTGCTGTCTCAGAGCCACACCTCAACACTGAGCTGAAAGTCAAGGCTCCAGCAACCCTAAAAAGGTGATAGTTTGAGGGTTCAGAAGGCCAGAAAAAGGCGGAGCTCCCACTGTGGTGAAAGAGGAGATGTGAGGAGAAAGGGTGCTGCCATCACAGCTGGTGATGGCCACTGTGAGGCGGTTGCTGGAGTGCAGTATTGAGAAATCCATCAAGAGCTGGTCACTTTGATCCTCTGCCTAGAGCAGCAGCAACAGTGACATGGGCTCCCCAGGGTTTCCCAAACCCTCCCTTACTGCTGGCCATGCCAGAGCCAGCACCTGCACCAGAGCTGGCCATGTGTCCCCAAAAGACTCCTGGTTTAGAGCACTGGCCTTCAGAGTGCTGCATCTGCCCAAAACTGTTCAGACTTCCTGAGCTGAAACACTGTTTTAGGAGAAGGGGAATTATTAATGAAAACTGGAAAACTACCATAAAGCTCGTTTTCCTTCAAAGGCATGAATCCAAACTCTGATAGTTAATGTTTCCAAGCACCACTTGAAGTCAGCTCAAATTTTACTAATTAACGAGCAGCAATGCTCCTTACCCTTTAAAGCATGCTGGCAACAGAAATCCCCAAATCCAGAGCTTTGAGGGGGAGGTCATGCCCAGCCTGTCACTCACTCCAATGGGCACATTTCATCTCCAAAGCTTGGGGGAGCATCCTTTTTCTCTTTGAAACAGTGCAAGACTTACTTGGAGGGCATCTTTGGATGGCATCTGCTTTGGGACAGAGTGCCAGCCAGCTGTCCTCCTAAAAGAGGGGTTTTGGCACATCCTGAAACTGCACTGTGGCCTTCCACCCCACAGGGCTCCATCCCAAACCTGGGAGGGGGGATGAGGACACACCTGCACTCTCTTCTCCTTCCACCTTCTGCAGCTCTCTTACCTGCCCATACTCCTGCCAGGTTTCTCTGTTCTCCAGGAGATGGGATGGCTCAGAGTAGTCCAACATCTACTTTTAGGAAAGCATGTCATTTCACACAGAAAATAATGTCATATTAAAAAAGTAAGAAAACTGATTATTCTGAGAGCAATCTAATTTTATTTCTGCCAATAAACATTAAAAAACAAGGATGGGGAATGCTAAAACAATTCTCATTTCTGCACTGGAATTTGAACAGACTACTATAAGTAAATAGGATTTCAGATACCTTTTATTTTTCCCCTAAACTCCTGTGTTATCAAACCTTGTTAGAACTTCTGTAGAAGCCAAGTCCCTAATAGTTTTTGTCTCCTTACTGGGGTTTCATCAGACCAAAATCAAAGAAACCTTTGGATAAATAATTTATCATAATACAAAGCACCTCTTTGAGTCCACTTTTAAAAGTAAATATTTTAAACACTCAAATACCAGGCCTATTCAGGCCCCAACATTTCTATTGCCATTATAAAGCCTAGCAAAATCACCAAGCAAATACAAGCTGCCACTCCTTCCAATAACAGCATGTTCTTCACACCCTGATTTCATTTTCTTCAAACGCATTTCTGACTCTAAAATAAAACCAAGAACTTCTTGCAAAAAGTGACTACAAGCAGGCCCACAACAAAACGTTTCTCCCATCTTCACAACCAGGCACAAGGACAGAACCAGAACATGCTCACCTCCTCTCTGAATTTGCTTGTGCCTCTGTCAGAGGTTACTCCTCTCA
The DNA here is from genome assembly GCA_013397195.1 of Hylia prasina. Taxonomy (NCBI): domain Eukaryota; kingdom Metazoa; phylum Chordata; class Aves; order Passeriformes; family Sylviidae; genus Hylia; species Hylia prasina. The sequence goes on from VYXD01007322.1 coordinate 215,219, forward strand.
AAAAGTACAAATGTGAGGGTTTCAGCACAGCTTGGGGACCATAGGTGTTCATGAGGCAAACAAAAAGGTCCAACACTCTCCATTTTTAGCAGGGGAGACAAATTTTTTAACAGGTCAGAGCAGGAAAAGCAAAGTCTCTCCTCTTCAAGCGGAACACCTATGTGCCATCAGGTGGAGCACAGTCAAATATTAAATGGGTGAAGTAAAACAGCAGAAAACCTAAAAGAAAGCTTCATATGCACAATTACCATCCCTTCAGAAAGCACTTTACAGAATGTGACTGTTCTGACAACCAGCTACTACCAAGGTGTGCTATATTTTAAAAGTTTTAAAACATCTGAGCATCTGGGGGCAGGATATCTGCTGGGTGAGAGAGACCATGGCTGTGAGATTTCACTCAAGAGACACTGAAAGCATTGGAGAAGTGCACAATATTTGAAAGAATTTATTCCTGCACAGCAGGAGAGCTCAAGGATGTGTTTTTCACTGAACAATACAAAATGACAGTAAGCAATGCACAGAGAAGTCCATCAGAAATGAACTTCTCCAGAGCACAAAGCATCACCCAGGGATGAAGGCTCAAATTCTCAGTGCCTTTCCCCAGACATCACAAGGCCTGGGGCAAGAGTCAAAAAACCCCCTGTAACACTGGCCAAATTTGGTCTTCTCATTCTGCTTCCTCATTTCCAGTGTGTATCTGCCTCCACACTACAGCCAGAGCAACGTGGAACTGGGACACATCAGCTGGAGGAGGAAGAGGTGGAACAGGTCAAGGAAGAAGGGATGGGCAGGAGGCTGTCAGGGCCTTTGGCTGAAGTGAACGGGGTCACAGGTGATGCAGTCACACCTTTTCCTGCAGCACAGGTGCACCTTGAGAGCCTGGCATTTGATGGACATCAGCTCCAGTGCAACGTGGCAATCTCTGCAGCCCTGAAACACAACTCAGCATATCTCATTTACGCTGGCAAGGAAGCAAAGCTCCAAAAGGAAGGTCGTCATTTTGATGGCCAGAGCAGATATTGATTAAACACTGAAACCATCTTAGAGATGCTCATAAATACAACAGCTGCTTCACAAATACACCTTGGGCAAAATGCTAGCCAGGCTCAGAGCTAACAGTTCAGTATTTATAGGCACCCCACACCATACACTCTCTAGCAACAATAAAGCGCCTGAGATGCTCCATGCTTGATTTAATGCTTCCTGAAGAAGAAAACTGCTTTGCATAATCTTCTGTAAACTACATTTTATAAAATATCCTCACAAACCCATATTTTCTGAGATTACACCATGTTTGGTAGAATGTATCTTTCGATGCTTTTTAATTCCATTAAATTGCAAACAACAGTGAGATAATGGGAAAGCCAAGGAAATTCAGTAGTGATGTACTACTCCAATTAATTAGAAATATCTCCAAGCCATCATTGTGGAATAAACCATTTTAAATATGCAAGGTTTGCAAGTTTCAGCCATTTGTGTAAAACTAGCAAAGACTTTCTCACCATAAAGCTTTAATTCCCATCTCAGAAAACTTGGAAGCTAACCTACTTTTTTCATTATTAGGTCAGGAAACACACCATACAAATTATCCTGGATGAATGTGCCAGTATTTCCATATAAATAGGTTGCATCCACAATGTATAACATCATCCACTGGATAATAAGAAGCTTTGTTATTATTTTTCAATGCTCTGGGTGAATACATACACCTAGCAGCCCTATTGAAATGGTAATTAATTATACTTTAACAGAATAAACCAAGACGTCGCCTCTGAGCTACAATACATATTTGGGTTAGGTTACATGGAATTACAGTACTTGGAAGAGATCCTCTCCTCACAATTTAACCACTCACAAAACCATCTGGGCATCACGTGGTGCTCCTGGAGATCAGGGCGAGGACTGGGGAGTAGGGAAGGAAAGGATGAGCACATTTTATTTTGAACACTCTCTGTTCTGCTTCAGTTGCACAGTAGAATCTGAGTTGATCTCCTCACATAGGCAAGTTAAACCAGCCTCGAGTCCAGCTCAGCACTGGCAGCATCCAGGAGGGAATTTGATGCAGAGTGGCACTGCCACTACAGCAGTGCCAGCACTGAGGAGCCCTTGGTGACTGCACACAAGAGGGAAGATGTGTCCCCCAGGGCTAGAAATGAAGAGGGACATGGGCTGGGTTGATCAGGAGCCCTGCCCCATGAGCAGATGCCCCAGTGAGCCCAGCAACTCTTGGCTGAACACTGAGAGCCTCCACATGCCAGCAGGAGAGAATCTCTCGGTGCCTGCAGGTCCCCCTGCTCCTGCTGAGGTCTGTCCCTGCACAGGGAGGCCCAAGCCCAAAGCCCTGTCTCCCACAGAGCCAGCAGCTTTGGCCACCTTTTGTCACACTTGGAGGGACTCACCAGGATCAGCCAATCCCAGAGTTACTGTGGATGCTGTGAACGTGAGAGTCGGGCAGTGGCACAACGCCTGTGTGAAACGAAGACACAACTGTCTCACAGAGGCCTGAGAAAGTGGCCTGGGACAAATTCAGACAGTCCTTGGAAAAGGGGAAAAGAGTCTTTACAGGTCTTGTTTGTCTCCTGTGAGAAACTCAAACAGTCTTTGGAGAAGGTAAAACAGTCCTTGCAGGTGTCGTTTGTCTCCTGCTGTTTACTTGCAAGAAGATGGTCAAGTGGTGTCGTTCCTAATTGTCCAATGATGGTTTTGTATTGGTTTGTGAACCAAGAGAACTTTACCTTTGCAGAACTGTCTATAAAAGAGGATTTGGAAAAGTAAAGTTTGCTCTCACTTGCTGAAAAGCTGGAGAGTCTCATGTCATTATTCCAGCTGTCCCTGATACAACAGCGACAAGTCCCCAGCAGTGGCTTATACAGACACAGGAAAAAAACCACAAAGTTGTTCCAAACAACAAGATAACTGTGAGCTACTAATTGCATTCTTCATGGCTGCTGGTAAAACCATCTTTACTGAGTCAACAACACAAAGTATCAGAATGATGCCTTTATAATTCCAGAGAAGAGGTGAAATACTGTATCACACTCAGTACTGATCAAACTAGATGTTTTCAAAATCAGTCAAATCAAAGAATATAGAATTTCTCTCCATTATAGTATTCATATAACTTTTAATCTTCACTCTACTACTGCATTATAATTTTCTCAAAAATTATTTCTAAGCCACAGATTCCAATTCAAACATTCTCCGAATGTATTTTACCATGTAAGTTAACTGGGAAAATGCACTTTTAGAAATAACTTCATTCCTGTATGATCTGTGGTTTCACAATATGCAAACATGTATTTTAGGACAAAACAAAACACACTCAAGCAGAGTAAGCCTAAAAGAGCCACCAAGTGCAATTACATCACCTACAGTACCCAGCAAATTCAAAGTGCTTTGCAGATGGGATATCCCTACTAAGCAGAGATGGTCATTCCATCCAAAGACACCGAGCACATTATCTCATAAATGCTCTTTTTGGAAATACAAGCATTTACTCAGTGGACTGGGAAGGACAGAAAGGAAAGGGACATTTCCAGGATTACCAAGGAATTGCTGCTGGGCTTGTTATGTACCAGAACTCTCAATGCAGATTTCAGATCAAAGAGTTTATCTGGAGTATAAGTGGCTTTCAGATATTCACTGGAGAGCAATTCATCCCAACATCTCTGAAGTATATCACCATTCCGTTTGGAAAATTAGAAGTACATCAACGTGATACGAGAGCTGAAAGCAGCAGATGAACTCATAATAGGTTAATAGAGAATGAATGTAAATCAATAATTTAGAGTCACACTGTGTCTTAGTTTGGGGCAAATTTGGGAGGAAACCTCCGAAGGGGGGTTTCCTCTGGAAAGCCAACTCAAACCACCCCTCCCCCCTGCCAGTCTGGGAAAATAACTTCCTCAGAGAAAAAGTGGAAAGAACTATTTATTTAATAAACAAAACTACCTAGAAGCACAGGGAATGAATAATAAGACAATAAAATGAACAATAAAACCTCTTGCCGCTCTGAGTAGGGAAAACTGAGGAAGTCTTTGCTGTGGGTGTAGTTCAGCTCACTCAGTCTTCACCAATCCCAGTCTGTCCGGAGGTCCAGGCCCAGGGTGGGGGGGAAGGGGCCGCAGGTGCGAGACCTCGGTGCTCCTCTGGGTTTTCTTCAGTCCAGGGCAGATTTAAACAATCCCAAGAAAAAGGAAAAAAAAACAGTCCAGGGAACTTCTCTGCCTTAGCTAGCTAAAACTAACTAAAAGCACAGGAGATCTCTGTCCCGCCGCTATCCGTGCCTCCACGAACCGGAGTCAGGAGAGGAATGCGTGGGAGTCCGGCAGTATTTTCAAAACAAAAACTTCACGTATCTTCTTCTTCTCCTGGTTCACCGTCAGACTGTTTTAAAGGTACAGAACTCAATATACATCACAAGCAGGACAGACGATTGGGGATACAGGCATCATAAAGTCACCCTAGGACACACTGGAAACGGTTAGTTGGGAATAGGGGCTCTTCCAGCTATTGCAATGTCCCTTTTAATACAAACAGTGTCAACTGGTACACAGATGGCTCCACACTGGGCATGTTTTCACACAACACATTTTCCAGTTTGTACCTCCTTGTTTGGAATGTTAACTAACAAGGTAGAACAAAGGGCTATAATTGAAATGATCTTTTAATTTCACCATTTTTTTCTTTTCTAATTTTACCCACCAGAGATTTATCAAGCAATCTGCAGACTGTTACATGTCTACACTACTGGAAACATGAAACAGCTTCAGCCTGTGGAGAAATACATTCACCTGTAAGCAAAAGAAACTTATCAAAGACTTACTTGCTGACTGACCACAGATAAAACCCAGAACTGCATGGAGATGATCTTGAAAGTCACCACACTAAAGAGCGGTACAAAATAAAAGGTCTGTTTGAAACTGCATTTTTCACAGAAGGAGATGTCAGGTGAAAGCACCAGGGGCGAATAATGCCTCCCCAATATTGCAGTACAACTTGTTTACCTTACAAAGTATCCTCAATGTGAGTATAGACTTCAAAATACCACACAAAAGTTAATCCTGCACTTCACAGCCTGATAAATCAGACTAGCAAACCACAGAGGAGAGGAGATGGAGGCAGGAAGTGAGACAGAGATGACACTGAGCAAAGAGCGTTCCCCAATCTGCTCCCGGAGCTCATCTGCCAGGAGGCACGGGGACAGGAGCAGCACACGCCTCACACACAGCCAGGTTTTCATCCTCCCTCGTGTCCATACCTCCTCTGGAGCCTCCCCACCTTCAGTGCTGCCCGTGCCTGTGGCCAGGCAGGCAGGGACAGCGTGCCAGTGTCACCTGCCCAGCATCCCCTGGCCCCTGCAGCCGCGCCGGAGGCACCGACACGTCAAGGTGAGCATCACTCACCTGGAAATCAGCAGCACGTGATGATGCTAAACTGCAGCCCTGTGCCAAAAATACAGTCAAAGCAGGGTTTATAGTGGCTGTAAGGAAGCAGCACACCTGAGGTGGATTGAGGTGACAACCCTGCTCCCCCATTCCCGGAGATGGGGTGTTTTAGATAGGGCCATGCTCCATTCCAGCCTGACAAACTGTCCTTTCCACCCAGAGAACAGGCCAGGAGAATTAAAAGTAGATAAATAAATAAATATTACACACCAGCCCAACAATCCTAGTATTAAAATACTATGCAGGGGAAGAAAAGTAATATAAATCAGTGTACACCTACTGCTCATGGCTGTTCTGATGGCAAGTGGACAGCTCTGCCCCCCCCGCTCCCCAAAACCTGTAAATAACAGATCTTGCTATCATTTCCAGCTTGCCAAAGGGAAGGATGATATGTCATAATCTGAAAGTTAGATGACTCTGCAGCCTTTCTGGTCCATCTAATGAGGGTATATGGGACAGCAGCACCAGCTTTATAGTCATAGAGGGAGCACTTTGGATCTGCTAAAAGCATGAAGCACAACTTCATTTATATTTATTAAGTTTGTTTCTTAGTAATAGACCAAAAACAGATGCCTGGAAATACCTGGTGTGTTTTAAAGCTGCAGAGATACCCCACTTTAGTTTTAAAGAGATCTTTCTGTAACACAGAAGACTGCACAAGGAGCTGAACTATCCCTCTTTTAACTCTCCGTGTCATGGGGTGTGATAGCACTGACCAGCCACACTGCATTAATACCTATTGTACTATAAAGCTGTGAAAGCCAACATATGGCTATTATTTATTGCTAATAAGAAAATTCAATTAGCAAAACATTGTAAATAACAGGAAATAACCAGATTGCAAGTGCAGGCAGAGCAAGTTAGAGCATTCATTAACAGCACGTTGCCAAAAGGGATTATTCACACCCGGGGGCACCTGGGAAAGCTTTCCACAGCAGAGTCTTCCCCTAACACTCAGATTTCTGCATTGACTCTCTGAGGACATGCATAAAAGATTCAGTGGCAGATCACTGTGTGCTGTTTTGAATATATTCTATAATATATATAATTATCTATAATATCTATAATACAACATATAATTTATATATATAAAATATACTCTTCTCTTGCCATTTGTTTTTTAATATTGCTCAATATTATCTGAGCAAACACCCAAGGTTGTTGCCACTCAAGAACTCCCAGGATCACTGCAGCCTCAGCCCATCAGCAGAGTTTGTGGCTGCTGTTCCAATGTTCCATGTTCCAGTGTTCCAGCACTGGAACAAATGCTGGTGCAACAAGACACAAATGGGAAAGGATGAGGAAAACTGTGACACTGAAAACTGTGCACTGCAGCAAGTGCCTCTGACCACAAACAGCCCCTCACAGGTGCCTTTATGAGAACAGACATGCCTAAAACCAGAGGGATGTGTCTGTCCAGGGGTCACCACGCATCCCTGGGCACATCCAGAAAAATCCTGGAGCCCTCTGACACTCAGCAGTCAACTGCTGGCCTTATAAAAATATTTGCCGAGGAAAAGGTACGTTTATTCCTTTTCATTTTAGGTGCAGAAATGAAGAAAAGTGATGTGGAGAGGCTTCATTTTAATCAGTATATAAAAGTGCCACTGCGTGCTGATAACAACATCCTTCATTCTGAAGTTTTCTCTCACAGTGAAACCTAAAAGCTGATGCATAATAAGGAAAGGCATGATAAAAAAACCCGAAGTTTAAATCTATGAAGATTCTTTGAAATATTTATGAAACAGCGAGTTTTAAATCTAGCTGTTCAGGCTCATTGTTCTATTATAACATATTGCCCACAATGTTTTTGTTCTGCTTCCCTTTTGAGCAGAGAAAAGACTGATATTCTTAAAGACAGGTGCAAGGTACTTTTTTAACACCAACCTCTAGTGCTTGCTTTTTCTGCTACTTGCAGAAAAGAGGAGTGATCACAAGGCAGTTCTCTCCCAGTTACTGAAAGTAGTTACATCTGACTTTTGCAAATAAATAAATAAATAGAAATATAGATATTAAATATCAATATAAGACAAGATTTTCCTTCCCCAGATCACAAACCATCCAGGGTAGAATTTCTCTGCCATTTTTTATGCTGGCCAAAGTAATTTTTTGCAGTCACAGAGTAATGTTTTGAACATTTCAAATCTGAAGCTGAATATATTACTGCTTTGAGAAATTGCATTTAATCCCCTCATTACTTAAGAATAATGCTTCCCATTCACTCTCTGGAGAAGTTTGGCTGTCAAAAAGAATAATGATTTCCAGTCTTTTCACTAGAAAAGACCAATATTGCTGCAAGATCTGTCTGTATGGATTTTGAGTGGTTACACTCGTACCTCACTACAGAAACAGAGGATGGGTAAGAAGTACAACAGAAGTCAAAGAAAACCAAAATTGGCTCAGGAGGTGCAGCAACAGCCCCTTGTCCCTAACACAGCAGGGGCAAGAGCACTTAGGGCACAGCCCTGACCTCCCATGAGTTTCATAGAATCACAGAATCACCAGGGTGGAAGAGACCCCCAAGATCATCGAGTCCAACCAGCCCCAACACCTCAACTGAACCCTGGCACAGAGTGCCACATCCAGTCTGTTTTTAATACACCCAGGGATGGTGACTCCACCACCTCCCAGGGCAGACCATTCCAGTACTTTATCACTCCGTGAAAAGCTTTTTCCTGATATCCAACCTGTATTTCCCTTGACACAGCTTGAGGGTGTGTCCTCTCGTACTGTCAGTGCTGCCTGGAGAAAGAGAGCAACCCCACCTGAGCACAGCACCTTTCAGGGAGTTGTGGAGAGCGACAAGGTCACCCCTGAGTGTCCTTCTCTCCAGGCTGAACTCCCCCAGCTCCCCCAGCTGTTCCTCGCAGGGTTTGTGCTCCAGCCCTTCAGGGCATCTCCTGTGTTTGGGATCTCCAGAGCTTTGGGAAGGAAGCCAAGGAATCTCCTGCTTGCTCCTTCAGCTGAACCCCCCAGGCACACCAAGGTAGCTCACTCCCCCCTTGCTGCTCTCTGCCTTTCTGTTGTTTCTCCCCAGGCAAGAGCTCAGTTCAGCTGGGTTTTGAAAAGTGTTTAGTAACATTTTCCCAGTGACACAAAGTGGTGGAACACACTGATCTCCTGCCTTCTGCAGCAGCTTTCATCCTCCTGCAATCTGTCCTGGTTTAGTGGCCAGGGCTTTGATCCTCCCCGTTTTCCAGATGGGAAATGAGCCACCAGGTGACTCAGCTGCTTGTTCAAGGTCATGCACGCAGGTTTTCACCACAAAGGGAAGGCTGCCCAGGCATCCAAACCTCTCTGCACGTGGTGCCTTCAAGGGAAGGGCTAGTTCCCAGATTACTGGACATCCTCTGACACCCTGGGACTGGAGGCTTTGCAGATGTGTCCTGTGCTCTTTGTGAACTCAGCAGCAACTTAAGTGGGACCAAATGGAGAAAAGCCAGTGTTAAAAACTCTGCAATTCTGCCACCCTTTTTTTTTAATGTGGAAACCTTTAGAATATCTGAATTTTATTGAAACTTAAGTAATGAAACAATTGTTTTTCTGTTAAAGCCTCAATGGGATTTAATTCCACATTCAAAGATTTGAAGTTGTTCTAGAATTCATTGTGAATTGTAGAAAATATAGAAGTAATGCATTGAAGGCAAATGCAGCAGCAAACCCTTTCTGTCTTAACCTGTATATCAGTGCATTTAAAAATAAATCATAACTGTGATTCACACTTAAGAAGGATTTTGTAGGGCAGTGAACACTTCCTTTCTGCCTGCAGGCACTCAAAAGAAAAAAAAAGAAAAACAAAATGGTGTAACCAGAAAGGAAATGTAACCTCAAAAATTAAGATCCAATGACTATCCCTTTCCAGTGCTTTCTCAGATATACTTAGTTCAACTAAAGCCCAGAACAAGAGGTGAAAAGATAAATATTATCGCAGATGTCTGTGGTTTGTGCACCACACTGGCATCTACAGCAGTGGCAGGACAATTTCTGAGACCAGAATCGTGGCAGTGCTGTCCTCCACCCATCTGCTGGGACACTGAGAAGCAACAAATCACCTTCCACTGTTTTTATCTGAATTACAAAAAAAACCCCAAAAAAACTAATATAGAAGCATTGTTTCTAAGAATGTATTCAATATCTGGACAAATGGGGAAAGTATCTTCCTGAAAAAAGGACAGCAGGTCTGCCAAGGGACCTGGGGCTTTATTGACAGCTGAGAAACCCCACAAAGATTCTCCCCTGGCCCATCCTCTGGGAGCAGGATAAAGGCAGGCAAAGAGGAGACAGGGCTGCATCCCTCATTTGCTTGCAAATTATTCTGGAAAGTTTCCCAGACTACAGCTCTGCTCCTCCAGTTTGCAGGCCCACATATAAGAACAGAAAGGAAATCTGAATTGCTGTCGCTGAGGTTTGCTGGAGCCCTCTTTGTTATTGTGTTCTATTAGGTCCCAGTTGGATATTTTTTTCCTTCCAGTTGTGTCACACTGTGCAATGTACAACAGAATCTACAAAAATCCCACGTCCTGCTGCAAGATTATGAGATTCAAAGCAGTGGAGTTGCTTCCTGAAAAGCTAATTCGTTTACCACCAGCTAGCTTAGCACCATCATTTTTCTCTTGCTAAAAATAAATAAATAACGATGGAACAAGCAAAAGGAAAAAAAAAATAAAATCCATCAACCCCAAAGAAACATTTAAGAGGTTACATTTATCTTTCCTGCTGGCAATAAAGACAAGCACTTCTGACAGTCACTTTTTTTAAAGCCCTAGAGTGGATAATTGCAGCATAAAGCTCACCACAACTGCTGTGTTTAAACACCTCCTGGAGCACTTGTGTTGCTTCAGGGTTCAGTGGAAGGAGCTGCCCCACATCCCAGACATTTAAAAATTGCAAGGGAAGGTAAATACATCCCTTCACACTTCTCAGAAATGCTACATTAACTGTTTATTTATGTGGCTCAAATCCTGGCAGGGGGTGGGGAATAGGGTTTTTTTTCATCCTTTTTGCTCTCAGAGAGATTGTGGTCAACCAAAACTGATCCTTGAAAACAGCCAGGACAGTACTTGGCATTGCACACTCCAACTTCTTCCAGGAGGCATCTTTCCTCCTGCTGCATCTCAGATCAACTTTTCGTAACATATTTACAAACCAACTTTAAATAATGTAGCTTCAAAAGCCCCAGAATTTTGAGTACAGTGAGTTTTGGCAGTGCCTCTATAATTTCTAGGACTAATTTTTCAGCTGTTTCATTTGGTTGGGCTTTATATGTTGGGGGGGGGGGGGTTCTTTTTTTTCCTTTTCCCCCTTTTTTTTTTTTTTTTCTTTTCTTTTTTAAATTAAAACGTTTCAGCAGCAGATGAAGCACTACCAGCAAGAGCCAGGGAAAGTGGGGGTAGTGAACAGGAAATCCCACTGGTGTGTGCTGTCTCCTCAGGTCAGCTTCTCGCTGTGAGCACAGAGCAGCTCCCAGCTCTGCCAGGGCCTGAGCCGCCCCAGGGGATGCAGAGGGGACAGGGATGGCAGCAGCCCAACTCAGCCCAGAAATGCCACAGCTCTAATGGAGCCAGGCAGGGAGGGCAGCAACCCTCAGGAAGCAAAATTGCAATGGCGAGACTCTGAAATGTACTTTAAAAATTAAATAAATTTAAAAATAACTATTTTATTTTAAAAAAATGTAAAGCGGGAAGGAAAAAAAATAACCCAGTAGCAATTCAAAGTTCTTTGCAATTAAATAAAAAGGAGTTTTGGTCTGGATTTTTTTTCCTTTTAACATTTATGCAACTCATGATTGGTGCTTGATCTCTTTTTTTATATCTACTTATTTCAAGCACTAGACCTCAGGTCTGGAAACCATCAGCTGCAGGCTGGTTGCTCTTTGAAAATCCAGCTGGCCAACAGCAAGCCACTGAAATTTTTCAGCTGGCACTGCTGCCCTTGGCCAGCAGGGCTCCCTTTGAATGGTCACACCAAGTGACAATCCACGTCCATCCCTGACACCTGCACGCTCTGCAGCCAGGACAAGAAGCACCTGGAGATGCTGCTCTGAGGGTGAGCCAGGTGTGTCTACCCCTTGCTCCAGCTCTAAATGCAGCTCTGCCAGGTAGCAAAAAACGAGGCTGAAATGCAGCCATAGCCCAGCAAAAAATTACAGGTGTTACAATGAAAACTGGTTTGCAAGGCTCTTGTTTCTTTCAATAAAACCTCCAAACACGTTTCATTTAAACACTGTGCAATAGATAGCTCAACAAAATGCTGATGTACCACTGAGGAGGGCCAATTTATACAAGTATCTAAATCAACAGGACTTCCCCAGACATTCACATGGGGCTAAAATCTAATGTTAAACACAATTGAAAAAGAAAGGGAAAAAACCCACCAAACACAAAAACCCCAACCAGAAATCTGGTAAGCGGGTGAGGGGATAATTCATAAAGACAACTACTAATTTTTCCTATGATTCATTCAGTGAGTAACCCCCACAGCTGCTGTTCTCCAAGCAGCAAGGAAAAGTTGATTAGGGTACAAAATAGCTGCATGATTAAAGTTTTTTAACACTGTGGGATCTACAAGCACAGAAATCTGAGGCAAGAAAGGTCCATGGCTAAACCCTCACAGCAGGTCAGGGGATGCCCCATTTCTGCAGCAGATTCTGATGGAGCTGCTCCCTGTTAGCAGGGACTTAAACACCTCAAACTGCCAAAACCTCTTGCCCAGGGCTTGCTGCAAAAGATGCCAATTTATTTTTGTGTATTTTGCTGTTTCCCTGCTGTGCTGCCACTTTAATACTCATGCAAATTCCTCACCTGAGAAGGGACTGAAACTTTTAACTACTATTCCCATCAAGCCTCTCCAATAAAACAGTTTTCTAATCTTAGCACTATTCCAACTTGTTAATCCCTAAACTTTCTGAATTCACTGTGGAACATAGAGCTCATTTAGGGTGCATAGTCCCAAAAAGTAATAGTCACACAGACAAAAAAATAAAATAAAAAAATAAATGGCTTTGCAGCAGAAAATCGTTTACACTGAAGCCAAGTGCAGAGCTGGGCTCACCCAGAATAGAGATATTTCAGAATTGCTCATGGGGTGTCTGCCCAATGCTGGAGCAGCAGCAGAAACTGCAATTATCATTACTAACCCACATTAGACACCCAGAAACTCTCCCTCCCCCAGCCCTCAACATTAAGCTCTGCGAGAGATTCAAGGTGCACACACACAATAAAATAAAATGCACAACTCAAAATACCTTTCCAGTGCTCCATTATCTTGGCTGCTGGGTATGTCACTGCAAGCCTCTCACACACTGCTGCCATTTCCAGCACGGCTGCAGCTGCTTTGAGTGGACCAAAACTGGCATCCAATAAAAGTTACCTGCCCCAGCACCTCCCAAAGAATTTACACCTGAGCACCCTCAGTAACAAGCTGCAAACTGACCTGCTGACAGGCCAGGGATGGGAGAACATCCACACACGCCAGCTGCATTCTAGGCAGCAGCTAAAGCATTCCACAGGAGATGCAGCCTGATGAAAGCAGGAAGGAAATAGTTGTTGGGGGTTTTTTTAAGCTGAAACAATAATCTTTTAGCATTCCTCCTGCAGAGAGCCTCCTGTGTGCCTGCATGATGAGGGAGGCAGACAAGTGAGAGGCACAAAGCTCTTCAGACACACACAGAGCAAAGCTGCAGTACAGAAGCCAGCCCTTACCACGACTGGAAATCAGGACATGGAAGAGGGGACCAGAGACCCTGCTCTGCCTTCACCTGCAGGCAAGGGGAGGGTGGTGGGAGGAGTAGTGTGAAAAGAAATGGTGAAAAAGCTGAGCCCATGATGCAGCACAGATCAAAAACTGGTGCCTGAGGTACTATTTTATATATGTAAGCACAGCCTGTGCCACAGGTGTGGCCCCTGCACCACTCTGAGTGGCACACAGGGAGAGAAAACAGCAGCAGCTCTCCCGTGGCAGAGGTCACAGTGCCACAATTCTTCATCCCATCCATCCTCTGGAGAGCCACAGCTGCCACACGCAGGCTCACTTTGTGGCAAGCTTTTAGAATGTAAAAATGACTCCAAGTTTTCCTGTATCTTTTCCCCAGGATGTGGTAAGGTCATTCCATCTTTTAAGCTGCAGTTCCAAGTGGATGGAAGGATTCCACCCCAACCAGGTGGGCTGCTGGGGAGACACCTCCAACAGCAGAGCAGGGACAGGACAGAAAGGGAGCCAGCTACCAAAATTCAAGGGCAGAAAGAGCTACCTGGGTGAGGAAAGAGCTTCCCAAAAGCTGGGAGAGCCATGCAAGAGGTGACTGTGAGTCATCCCAGCCAGAAGAGGAGAAAACAGAAATTATCAAGATGCCCTGCTGGGAGCTGTAAACCACCTACCCTGTACTGAGTGGGCACAGAGGGAGTGCTGGGTGATGGTGGTTCCCCCCTTTCTGCTTCTCCTCAGTTCCCTGCATGCCTGCAAAGCAGGAACTGTTTAGCTTCCAATAGCAGAAATAAGCAGGGAGAGATAGAAACATCCTTTTTCTCACCTTCTGTCTGTGCTGTGACAGAACATCAGTGCTTTCACTGAACAATTTACCAGTATCAGTAGTGGAAGGGAAGAAGCAAGTCCGAGTGGAAGGAAGAACTGGAAATAGAGCCAGCTGGAAAAAAGATTTCCACAAAGCTAATTTTTAGCCAAAGCTCTCTTTTCCTCCTCCATGTACATCTCTGTAGGAGATTTCTAATTGTAATTACTCTAATGAATTAGTCCATGGGAGAAAAGACAAACATACACTTCAATACTTGGCCAGTTCTAGCTGATACACTCTCCAGAAGAACAATATTTAGCATTTTACACAAATGGCTTGCATCCAGTGACTAATTAATCCTCTTTACACAGAGGCGTGTGATATTTTTTTTCCTTAATGTTAAAAAACCCCCAAAAATGCACCAGCTCATGCTGATCTGCAATTACAAAGGGTTTACTTCTTTATCAGAGAACAGCAATGCTACCTTAGAACCTGATGCTGCAGGTCTGCTCCAGCTCCACAGTTCCTCTGAAGACAATATTCCCTGTACACCAGGGCACCCTTGGCTAACCACTGCCAGCCACCCAAGGAGACAGACATGCCACAACAATTTAGCTCCCTTAAAACCATTCAGAGAAACTGGTTTCCTAGCTTAGGGTCTCACTGATGATGCTTATTTCCCCACAAGCCCTAGATTAAATTCAGGCACATTTGAATATGCAGCAGCACCTCACACAGTGATTTTTCAGCCAAGCACTGATGTGTTTTATAGTCACACTGCCATATGATATTGCTGCTTGCCTATCAGGAGGAGACCAACTCCATCCCTGAGGCAGAATGTTCTCTGAGGGCTAATACAGCTGTGTCTCCAAAAAGCTCTGTACAGACTACTCCAAAAAGCCAGGAGAGGTTTGAGAGGCTCTTGCCCATGGTCTGGACTTGCTAAAATTGATCTTTGCCTGACAGCAGAGCAGAACTGTGTGAAGCAAGCAGAAGGCATAGCCTGAGGTGCTGTTTCCAGGGCAATAACCAGCTCCAGCACAGCAGAGTGGATCATCCCAAGAATTGGCCCATCATTACATATCACACACACCCCACTTTTGGCTCTCCACAGCAAAGCTGACCCACCCTGCTCCTTATATAAGGGTGTCTTGGGTTATGGAACCAAAAATGTGTATTCTATTTTCATCTGCTGAAAGCAGTTGGGGAAATGTGTTGGGTTTTTTTCTTTATCTGTTCCTCTGGAGGAGGGGTGTGGATGCCTTTCTGATAATGGCTCAGCTGTTAAAACCAGGCGAGGTACTGTTCCTTATCTCTTTCACCACCCATCCTCCCTCCAGGGGGTATTTTCTGCTAATGGGCCATTGAGGCTCAGCAGTGACATGACACATTTACATCATCCCATTGTGAGATGCTCCACCCAGTGGTGAGGGGTCCAGGGCCCCTGCCTAGATAAAAACTGAGACTCAGAACACCAGGGATCCTGTTTTCCACTGGATTCCAGTGGAAGAGCAGACACATCTCACCATCACTGGACCCTTCTTCAATGGGATCATCTCTGCTCCAGCAGAGCCACATCTGTTTCTCCAGGAGGACTGCTTCCAAACACCCTGACCAACAGGGTATCAGGTCCTGTCCCTGCCTCTGTCAGCGTTTTCTGGGCTTTTTGTTTGCCTTTTTGTACTATTACATTTGTATTTTTAATATTCCTAGTACAAGAACTGTTATTCCTATTCCCAAATCTTTGCCTGAAAGCCCTTAATTGCAAAATTATAATAATTTGGAGGGAGGGGTGTTTACATTCTCCATTCCAAGGAAACTCCAGCTTTCCCTAGCGGATACCTGTCTCCTAAACCACGACAGAGGGTCATCAGAGATGGGTTGCAAAACCATAAATAGACAGCAGGTCAGGGCTGGGTGTTGATGTGCCCCTGAACAGAGATGCCAAGAATGCTGCAGGGGTCACACACAGCCCTTAAACGACCACCGTGGCAGTTCCATGATTTTCTTTCCAATGGTCTGAGAACATGTTTTGGGGCTTTACATTTCTGATGCAGTAATTGTTCAGATATAAAAGCATGGACCATATGGCGTTTCCTAGAACACAATTCACTTTCTGTGCAAAGCTGCTATGAATTTAGGTAAATTTTCATGAATATGTAAAAAGGTAATTTTCAAAGATTCACAAGAGTCATTTCATAGAAAATATTCTTCTTAGCCAGACCAGGCATTGACCAGCAGGCAATGACTCACATCCTGCACACTCAGGTTGACATGAATTGCTTTCAGCTCTCCCATATGCAAAGTGAATCAGCACAAAACTTGTCAAATTGCACAAAACTCTAATGCAAGTCACACTCAGAGTTACAACCTCAGACAGCAAATATTAGATCTGTTCCTTCCTTGGTAAAATATTGTTATCATCATAAGTTTATTATGCAAACAGCTAACATCTTCAGAAAATTTGCCTGAGGTCGAAAACTAAACAGGTACAACACATTTCAAGTGTCAATGTGTTTAATATCTCAAAATCTTCATTAAAAAACCATAATGGTGCACATAATGCACTGCAAACCATCATCCAACAGAGACAGCAGCTCTCCAGAGAAGATGGGAGTGCAAAGGCACAAAGGAGAGAGATCACAGGACAGCACAACAGCCACGTCTGAGCCAGCCCAGCTTTGAGGGGAGGGGAAAAGTGCAAGAGATATGCTGGGATCCAGGCAAGGGGGCAGAGAGAGGGTTGGGATGCTTCTGACACACGCTCTGAGCCACGTGAGGACAGAGGAGCAGAAATGCTGAAGGTGAAAAGTGAAAGAGGATAAGGAGTGAAAATTTGGCCAAAAAGAAATAAAAATCACAGGAATCACATCTGAGGAGCCCAACTCACTGCTGTCCTTGAGCAAGATTCATAAGAGATGAAGAAACTCAGCAGATGAGGTGAGCACAGAGGCAGGAAGGGCATCAAGGAACAATGACAGAGACAGAAGAGATGAAGAGCAGGGCAACAGTCAGTAAATCAGTAAACCAGATTGCAGGGAGCACAGATCCTGCCACAGGACAAGCAGAAATCTCTGTTTGTCTGAAGGAGCAGGAGGATTCAAGGAATGCCCCTTTCCTGAGGCTCAGGAGCTGCTGCAGGCAGAGGTGAGGGCAGGGAGCAGGAGGCTGCCCTGGCCACAAGGACAGGGGTGGCTGCTGGGTCAGAGGGCACCTGCACAGGACACACAGAACAGAAACACCTACAGGATCTGCAGAGGGGAATAAAGCTCTCCAGGAGTAAAAGGGGAAGGTGAACCACCAAAATGGACAGCCTCTCAAAAAACAAACAAGGGAAAAAACCAAACAAATAAAGCCCAACCAAATGAAAAGGCTGAAAATCAGTCTATAAAATGATAAAGCCATTGCTGAAACTCACTGGGGATCATTATACTCAAAAATCTGAGACAGCTGAAGCTACATTATTTAAAGATGGCTTGCAAATATATTACAAGAAGTTGCACACAGTTACTGACTGAGGACAACTTATTTTTTCAAATGATTGTTTGAGCACACAATTACTTCAGTGATTTCACTTAGCAGTTTTCCAAGAACTACAAGCCTTTTAGTCCCAAACTGTGAAATTAAGACAGTGAACACTGACACCCTCAGAAGTAAGGCTCAGTGTGTACAGAGGAGAGGGACAGTCTGAGAAGTACAGTCAGAAAAGTATCTGCAGTGATGGTGAGGAATATTCTGGGACTTCCTGAAAGTGAGAGAAATTAAAACCATGGCTCCAGATGAAGAGGAAGGTACAGCTCTGATGTTAGAGGGAGGAAAGCACACCATCCCAAAGTCTGTACCACTGACAGAGTCAATATTAGCTGGAGTGATCCAACAGTCTCACTAAGAGGTCCACCCTTTCTCTGCTCGTGAACTGGAAAGATTCTCTCATGCACAAAGCAGTTTTGGCTTTTTAGGAGAAGTGGAGAGTTCTGTTCCAATTGATCTACCTTGCTACCTGTTCTGCTAAAGAAATGCAACATCTTTTGCCAGCAGATAAAGAGGTCACCATCTGAAGTTGACCTGCATTCTTGGACTGCTTTAATTCAAACAAGACCGATGTATTTTGTAATTTTTTTGAGCATCTTACTGAAGCCAGTATCAAAGAGGAAACTACAGGCAGGCACATATTTGGCTTTGCTCACAGCTTTTCATCAGCAGATTTCAGTGCTGATCAAGATGATTTCATTCAAAGCAGTCCCAGCTGGCCCAGACTGATAAACTGCCCCCATGTATTGGATTCCTAAATCGTAGGAACATTTGACAGGGCTTCAAAGTCACTTCTTATGCTGTTCTAGAAAGTTTGAATTAATTTCTTCCTCCGCTGCATAAGGAGAAGTACTAATTCTTATAACAGATCCAAAGAACCATCACAGGATGAATCACCTAATGAATTACTCAAGTATGTGATTCTCTCACTTTCTGCTGCAGCTCCCTACATGCTGTTCTATTTCTTTCCCCTTGTGGCTTATGCAGTACTATAAAGCTGAAGCATGAGTCTTTCTCTTCCAAAACAACATCCCAGAAACCTCAGACAAACACTGGAAATGGCTTCCACAGCAGAAGTGGAACCTGCAGTGACCTCTAGGACACTGCAGAAACACTCCTACATCAAGTTAAGCCAATCCCAACCACGTAAAGCTCAGCCAACCCTACAGAGCTGCATTATAAAGTTTTGTGGCCATAGCCCACACAGTTCAAACATGACACACTTGCAGGCAGCCCTGCAAATCCAGCTGAAATCCAAGAAGGAAACCTATTTCAGTGGCAGCTCTGAAAATAGTGGTCATGCCCACTGCCTGCCCCAGGTGCACACACCTGCAGGTTTAGCTAAAATTGTTTTACTCTATCCACCCTCAGCTGTGCACATTCAGCAGCATCTTCTCTTTCAACAGAGAAATAAAAGAAGGTTACCTTGTGCAAAAGGAAGAACCATCACCCAGCAGCACCAGCAGCCTCTTAGCCCCTTCCACAAGCCAGCACAAAATCAGTGAAATAACTTCAATGGGCTTCAATAAATATTTACTTGTCCCCACGGAGTTGCATTCCCCCAGAGATACCACAGCTCAATTCTTCCTGCAACTACACAGACTGATGCAGATATTTATACCCCAGCTACAACACATCATGCAAAATTAAAGTGGCTGCTCTCAAGGAGCATTAACAAAAGCAATGAAATTAATGTCATGAGGGTATATGGCTTACAAGGGGCTTCTGCTTAAAAGTGCAATACAAGAAAAAGACTCAAATCCCTGCTGGAGCTCCAGAATTGCATCCAGGACTGAGTGCCCCCACTGTGATAACCAGTAATCTCAACAGCAGCAGCACTGCTGGGAGCAGGGTGGACACAGCCAATAATCCAGTTTTCTGGTGGTACAGGGCTGTTCTCTCCCACCTGGAGCTGTGTCCCAGCACTGCCCCCACAGCTTGTCACCACGTGTCCCACCAGTGATTATATTCCTCTCCATGCATTTGAGGTGTTTATATGAATAGCCCTCAAACTGTCCCAGCAAAAATGAGCCTGCTCAGCTCTGATCATTTCCTTTTTATTAACTGAGCTCTCTCAGTGCTTCTTTACCCATTCCAACACAACCTGCTCAGACAGATCAGTGCAGGCAGCCCTTGTCCCCTGTCAAAGCTGTCAGTGCAGAGGCTGCACCCCTGAGGCAGCATTGGCACAGAACACAGAACTTTCTTTTTGTCTCATAACATGGAATTTTACAATTAACAAAATTTCAGACATTTTTTACTAAAGCAGGACTTATTACTATGAAAATTAATTCATCTATTTTTATATCTCCACTATGCCAAGTCTGTTGTGTATCTCCAGACCTCTGTAAGCATCTGCAGGCCTCAGTTGTCCTCTGCAAACCATGGGAAGCAGCACTGCTGTCTGTGGTCTTTGTCTAGACATTCTGCTGTTAATCAAACCTCCCTTCCTGTCACAGAAGGGTTTGTTAACAGCAGTACACACTTATTTTGTTTTTTCTGTAGGGCTGCATCCAGACACCTTGGACAGTTTTCTGGTTTTGCTTCAGCTTTTCTTCTGACAGATCCTTTACCTCCAAACTGACAGCCTTTCCCCAAGGTGCAGCACACAGCCATGCCTTTACACTTCTAAGTGGATTTCTCTCCATCCTGAGTTTTACAGATGCAGTCCCACAGCTCTTTGCCTCCTTTACTTAGCCCACACCTCAGTGACAAACCAAACAGGGAGGCAGGATATGTGCAGGGACATACAAGGGACCAATCCATGAAAAACTCTTTATGCATCTTTCCACTCTTCCCCACCTCCACACTTATCCCCCTCTGCAGATCCTCAGGAAACTTTTCACCCTGCATGACTCAATCCTGTTTGGGCTTTGCCCTGAAGCCCAGTAACTCCCAGTGTCTCCAGAACTAAACAGCAAATTAATCTCTCCCTATCCCACAAAAACCAGCCAAAATTAGTATAGCTATCAATAATAAGTAGGCAAAGTGCTAATATGTTTGCCTATAAATTTATTTTACGTTCAGAATCATAAAAGAGGCATTATTATTATTTCAAAAAACTGTAATTATATTCTCCTGTTTCACCAGGCAACAGTACCAGTGCCTGGCAAAAGGCCACAGGCATACATATTATAAAAGGTAAAAAGAATAATGTTGAGTATGTAGCAAGGGGAGAACAGGACAGGCTCTGGGAATTATCAGCATTTCAGCAAACAGGGAAATGTTGGAAGATACAAATTAATAACTTCAAGGGAATCAGCTGAGCACAATATCCATCAGAAACGCACCTGAATGAAAGATGAATGAATGATGCAGAACAACTGACAGAAGATTATGAAGGGAAAATAAACTTAAGTAAACAATGACTGACCTTAAAGAGATCAAAAAGCTCACCCCACAGGGAGGAAATAGATCTTTTGAAGGAGAGGTGTTAGCCCTCAAACACTTACATTAAGAGCACAGTCTTTCACAGAGAATTTGTTTCACAGGCTTATTGTGATTTAGAAGGAAGCAGAACTGATGCTGCAGCTACACACTCTGGCTGCCATGTGCCACCCCATGAGCCCAGTGACACTCAGGGTCCCCACTGTAAAACCACAGCCTGCAGGAGCAGGGGGTGAAGACAGAGAAACTGAGTTTTTCACAGGGCAGAATTCAGGATGGTGTCATTCCTACACACATCTTGTGCTGGGTTACACATCAAAATGGAAGTCCTCTGTCCTGGGTTGACGGTGCCTCCTATCCCAAAATCGTGAAATTTTGTCCTTGTGTTGTACATTGTTGTGTCTGGACGGCTGCGGCTGCCCCCCGCCCCCCCTTTGGGGGGCTGTTTTGGCCGNGCCCTCCTGAACACAGCCATTGCTAAGTCTGTTTTCTTTTCCTTGTGTTGGGGAGTGTTTTGTTATTTATCAATAAACAGGGGTTTTTTCCACTTTTCCTCCGAGGAATTCCTTCCCAAACCCAGAGCTGGTGGGAGGGGTGGTGGAGGTTTGTTTTTAGGGGGCTTCTTTGGAGATTTTCCCCTAATCTGTCCTAAACCAGGACAACCTCAAAGACAGACAGACATAAAAGCAGTTGCAGAGAAGAAATTACTAACAGAGATGTGTCAGTCTAGTCCTCTTTTCTTCATTCCTAATCCAAACCTTGTCCCACAGAAGTCCCAGATGAGTCAATAGGCCAAAAAGAGATTATTCCCCATGGTAAACCTGTGCAGGCACAGGCAGAGAGCTAACACCCTGACTGATTTACATCCTGAGCAGGTGATTGTTACACTCTGCATTACACTCACCTCTGCTTTGCCTCCTCTTTCAGTCAACTCCCACCTCAAAACATCATTCCAACCAGCTTGGACAGAAGGAAAAGCTCATCCCTTACCTGGTGATGTGCTGCAAGCAGGAGCAGGGACACACAGGAGCCAGCCCACTCATTCCCTTGCGCTCACAAATTCTCTTATCTGGCCTCACTCACAGAAAAACTGAGCCACTACATAGAGACAAATCCTAAATACTGACAGCTCGTAAAAGGCTTTGTACAGAGGACTGCCATGAAGTATTATTTCATGGAATAATCTGCTTTCCAGAGCAAGCAACCAGAGGAGAAGCTATCAGAGACTGAGAGAAAGCGTCTGAATCCCAGCTGGGGAGGCAGGCACAGCACAGGGCACAAACACTGCTGGTGAGTGCCAGGCATCTGCCAAGCACCATGAGGAAGATGATGTACACCTGGACAGGAAGGTACAAAGCCAAGAGCATTCTCAAAACACTCCTTATGCACCAAGAGGTCCATTCTGAGCCTCAGGAGTAAGCTAAAACCAACCAAGCCCCTCACAAAGAAAAAAGTTACTTTTGATTTTGAACAGCTTGTCAATTCAGTTGGATGCTTGTGGGAGCAGGCAGGATGGAATAGAGCACAGACAAGTGAAAACATAATATCAAGATTTTATTTCAGCATCAGAGCAGATTTAAAGCCTGCAGCTGACTTTTCAGACACTCCTTGATTTACTTTCATAATATTCACAGCAGTGTTTTATGATTAAGCCTTTTTTTACCCAGTGCTAACACCTAATTTCCAGTAACAGATCCTTTACAAAATGAATTTTATTAAGCTGATTTTTTAATATGTCAACTTTGTTCTTTTTAATGATACTAAATATTTGCTGCCTTCACATTTCACGGAAAGCCCAGACCATTCATGCCTGCCTCACTGACTGGCATTCCCTTCCCAGCAGCTCATCACATCCTCAGGCCCATCTGAACAGCCTTCTGTGTCCAGAGGGAGGGGATATTTAGAAGCAACAGATACTTTTGGAACCATGTGTTTCAGAAATTTCCCACCAGTTTGACAAATAAATTATAAAGTACCTCCCTAGTTTCAGCAAAGTACTTCTGATTTGCGTTTCTGCAGATAAAAATAGGATTCAGGGGAAAAGTCCAAGACTGATTCAATTCCCTGTTTATTCCCAGTGTTAAATGAGTCACTAATAAAAAGCTTATGGGACAGCCAGCATCACTGGCCTTTTCTTAAAAATCCTTCTGGAAACAGAGGTGGTACCACAAACATTTGAATCCTGATCTTCCCTGCTCACGTCAGTTCTAGACAGAAAATTTCCAAACACCAGGGGCTGGACCAGGCTCACACCAATGCAGTGTCTGGGAAGGTTTCCTGGGGCAGCTCTGGTGCCAGGTTTCCATTCTGCTGCTCAGCCCAGTTTCATGCTCAGCTTGTTCCCATCTGCACAGGCTGTCCATCTCAATTTTGACACTTTTATGTCAGAAAATTATAGCAATAAAAACACAAAAGCAGCAAGGAACCTACAGACACTAAGCCATAAATGTCTAGGCTTGTCCTTCTCCTTGTGCTGTGAAATGAGAGAACAGACACAGGGGTGAAGAGCCAGCAATTTGAAACTGGACATAAAAAGTCAGCTAATCCACTGGAACTTTGAGCCAAACACAAGAGGTTAAGACTAAAGCAGGAGTTAAAGGAGGATGGAGCACTGATATCCTCTGACAAAAACATGTAGGTTTCAGTACAATGGACAAGACTCTCCAGTGACTGCAAGCCCCTGATTTCTTTGCAGCACCATTAGCTCAGCCTCAGGCCTGTTTCACCCTTCCCTGCAGGAAGATTCTTGCTGCTCCCCTTGAAGCAAAGGTCCCTGAGACCCAGCAGGGCCAGGCTCAGCCCCAGCAGAGATCTGAACCAGCTCAGCAGCTCCCACGCCCCAAAAGTGTCCCAGAGCAGTTGTGTCAACCCTTGGTCCCAAACCAGGATCACACACAATCCTCTGACTCAGAAAACCCCTTCACTGCTGCTATTCCTGGATGCTGTGAGTGCCTGCTGCTGCACACTGCAGGCTCCCCTTGGCTTCCCCTCGAGGGGCTGTGGGTGTCCCCAGGGCACCCACAGTGCCCCTGCTCACAGATCCCCTGCTCTGCACCCCCTGCCATCCCCGGCACACTCCAGCTGGAAACAGCAGGGGAAAAAAGGCAGCAAGTGGGGAAAAAAAAGACTGAAACAATCACCTCAGACAGGAGACCCTCCATTTCTCTGATGCCCATCTCTGTGAAGTAACTGTGCATGAAGTGGCAAGACCTGGCTTCCCAAACCAAACCACAGCAGCAAAAGCTGCACGTGCTCAGGAACTTTTTACTTGCTCATTTTCCCCAGTGGGACCCCGGGGAATTTTGACTTCTCCCAGTTCCTGGGGAAGTTATCCTGCCACTCATCTCCCAGTCCGTGCCCAGTCTGCCTGCCAGCCCCTTGGGCACAGTCAGTCCCTCCTTCTGCCACTGCCCACCTTTACCTGAGTTGTCCCCAAAAGGCTCCCAGGTGACATTTCTTGGCCCACTGCAGTGGCACAAACCCCCAGGCATCACTACCCGTTGTACAAGGCACAAACAGCTATCTAAAAAATAATCTGGTCCATTCAAGCTAATGCTGTTCCAACATGCAGATCCCTTCTGAAGCTCAGATTTATCACCCCCTCTCCTCCTGATGCACAGCACAGCCTTGCTGCAGCTGCTCTTTCACTGCCTTTTAAAACTGAAACCAGTAAAATTAATCTCATTAGATTCGCAAGGTATGTAAGGGACACTTTCTTTTCTTTTATTATCTTAATCTGCAATTTTCTGATTGTTCCCTCATCAAAAGAACATAGATATTACAGTGCATGATACAGTTATGTTAACACATTTGTTACAGTTTATAACACATTTGTCTTTATTTAAAAAATAAAAATAAAGCTTGAAATAAACTGAGACTGTAACAAAATGTAGTGGATTCTGGTTCACCCTTTGAAATGACTGAAGAATTTTTGTCAGCTGCCTGAGCTCACGAAAAAAGCTCAAAGGTGGCTGCAGGAGGTTGTGAATGGAAAGATCTTCCTCTCCCCAGGGCTCCCTGAATAGTTTAAATACTCAGCTTAAAACAGTAGAGGAATGCTTTTCTATACTTTAAGAAAGCATTATCCTCCTCACTACCCCCCTTTTTGTATGAAAACAAAAGTCAAGAAACAGCTCTGAAGTGCTTGCTGTCTGTTCTGTAACTGGGCAGGGCTGATGGCCCAGCTCATTGCAGGGCAGTTGGACAGGATCTTTAAAAGTCCCTTTCAACCCAAATTATTCTATGGTTCCATGCTCTGCATTGCTGTTAAATCAAAGTGTCCCTCTTTCTGGAGATAAAAATGTACTTCAGAAAAAGAATGTGGAGAAAATGAAGTCAAGTCACCTGGGTTTTTGGCTTCACTGCCCAAAATCAAACTGCTCCACTTACATCCAAATCAGACAGGAGAGAAAATTTGAAACTAACCCAGAATTAGGTCCTTGGCATTCAGACTGTGAACAGAGGCAGAGCTGGATTGTTTGCAAAGAAAAACCTTGAGGATAACAACACCAGACAGCAGTCATGAGCTTACTTGGATACACAGGGCACATCAGGGCAGCTTATCTGGGCATTCCTGAATTTTGGTGACCCAAGTCTAGCTAAAACTGAAGCATGAGGTCATACATTCAACCCTAAGGAAAGTCAGGGAGATTTCAACCCTCAAATCATTTTGTTTCATGGCTCACAACCTACCAGGGACTTAGCAAGAGGCAGCAAAGAGTTACACAGTCTAACACACTCAGAGGAGTTGCTCTAGCAAGGTGAGACCCTTTAGAAAAATGACATGAGCATGAGCAAGGTCTCAAGACAATGAGATCTTACAAAGCCCTTCACAGGTTTTATGTTTTGGGCCTCCTGCACGTGAGGAACCCAACAGAAACTGAGCCCTGACCTCTCCTCCCACCAGCTGGGCCACATCACAAGGCACTACTTCCACAAGAAAGGAAATGCAGTAACAATTAGCTGCTATGTTCACATCAGGAACTTCTGGCTTTGAGCAGCTCAGTTTCTGGAGGATTCCCACTTGCTCTTTGCAGGTGGTGCAGAGATAGCTGTGATTTCCTCCAGCTGCAGGCACAGCCAGGTGAAAGCTCTGCGTAGCACACTCCTCTGAGCCAGACCTCAGCAGCACAGAGAGCACTGGCCTTTCACTCTGCTGTGCATTTAGAGTACCCCAGCAAGTAATCTCTGAACCAGTGAGCCCTGTCTGCTCAAGTCCTGGAGCACATGATATTAGAAATCCAGCCAAAAAAACCCTGAGTTTCCCTGTGGGGAAGGAGAATACCCAGTCTCAAGACAACCACCAAGCCCTTCAGGCATCTCAGTTGTTTAGCTGTTTCTCATTCACCTTGTTAAAATACTGCTTTAAAAATATCTGGCGTGTCTGGAAGCTAGGAGCATAATCTTAGTCCTCCTCTCCATCATTAATTCACTCAATTACGTCTTCCCCTGGTTCTCAATAAACGTTTTGCCCTGGTACCTCAAAGTCAATTGTGCTATTAGCACAGCAGCTGGGAACTAGGGCCCCTCTGTAGCATTAGCTCCATGTCTAAGTGCAGGGAAAGGAAAAAAGGCAGGCCCTGCTTCAGGCTTAAAACCAGAGCCAACAGCAGGTGGGAAGACAGAGGAAAGAGATAATAAAAATAAAGACATGCATAATTCTTCTCCAATCAGAAGCAGCAATCACAGCTCACCACCTGCTCTTAATGCTCTTTTTCAGTGGACCAAGCCTTCAGAGCAGTGTGCAGATAAACCCAATTAGTTGTTTGGTTTAGGCATCCATAGAGATTATAGGGCTGTGGAGATTACTGTGCAAAGAGAGCAGAACACACACGTGTGGACACAGCAGTCATGCAGTGGATGCTAAATGTTTTAAGGGGATTGCAGAAAAGAATTAGAATATATAAGAGATGGAAAAAAATGGAGAAAATTAATCAAAGAAGAATAGAGGGATGAATGTCAGGGAAGCTACAGGGGTTTATCTCTTCCCATTCCTGGAAAAGCCACTCAATGGAAATGATTAAATCATCTCCCTAATGAGAAAAGGAAAAAACCCACTGACATATAGACATGCCTTTTATGCAGCAGGAGAAAGACCAAAAAGATGTTTTCTCATCTCCAGTTTTAATGACAAA
This sequence comes from Hylia prasina, assembly GCA_013397195.1. NCBI lineage: Eukaryota > Metazoa > Chordata > Aves > Passeriformes > Sylviidae > Hylia > Hylia prasina. The sequence goes on from VYXD01007322.1 coordinate 242,227, forward strand.
CAAAACTGCATAAATTATTTAGCACCTGAACATTTGTGCTTTAAGAAGCATGAGAACAATCCCAACAGATAAATGGAAACCCTGTGAGAGAATCAAGGGGAACTGGCCAGACGTCCCTGCACACAAAGCCATGGCCCTCCCTCATATATCCTCTGCTTGAGAGCAAACCTGCCTCCTCCTTTTAAGCCATCAAGTTTTTATTTTCATTTTTCCTGCTTCAAAAGAGGGAACCAAGTTGCTAAAGTAGCTTTCTTCAGAGATTAAAACATAGAAAGATGCTTTTTTGAACTCAACAGGTTTTCCAGAAACATTCCTCTACTTTTACTGGAAAACTATGCCACATCAGCCTTGATTGGTTCATTCACAAACATATTGCTAAGCTATTATTCATACGCTGGGAAATATTTTGCTAGATGGCAAGTCTGTCAAACAACAGTAATAATTCTTCTTTGCAACAGCTAGGACACATGAAGTGTAATCCCAAATACAAACTGTTTATAGGGTTTTCTGTCCTGCTCTTGTCAATCATCACATACCAGACTGGTTAGTGCTTGGACTTGGTTTTGTTTTCCTTTGAATGTTCTCAGTCTTTTAAGCCTGTTTTCACAGGCACAGTTGACATTGTTTTGCGTTCACCTCTTTATATTTTCCTTATGGTTTTGCAGAAATGTCTCAAACATAACTGCAGGTTGCTTCTGGCATTCAAACTCCTCCTCTGGTTTGCAACAGATGCAGTGATAACATTGCTTTGGCCATAATCTAACTTCTTAATGGCCTTTTTTCTTCAAATAACTGGGGATGTTTTTATCTCTTCTTTCTTCCAATCTATCACCTCTGAGGTAACAGGGATAAACTCAGGCCAGGGTGGGACATCATCCCAAAAGTGGTTGGGAGGTACAAAGTGAATGTCAGGACCAGGATTTGTCTTGCCCTTTTCCACTCCTTGCTGGACCCTGCCCCATGCAGTTTTCTGAGGAGGTATCCCAGGGACTTCTGCCCCACCCTCTCATCAATATCATCATTCAGCACTGTCTCCCAGCACTTGAAGAGAGTCCTACAGGGCACAGATATGCTCCCACCATGACGGGAAACATTTCCTGCCCTTGCTGCACACAGATCTGGCACACTCATAGTCCCAAGCCCTGTGTGTGCTGCTGAGTGAGCTCAAAGACATGGCATTATTAAAGGGTGAGCAGCTTTTGTTTGAGCTCAGCTAGAATTAATCAAGATGTAGGCACCACTTGTATACAAACCCCCTTTTCCTGAAGCCATCTGCACAATGACATTAAGAATGGCAAGTGAGCTACTGACAAACCATCCGATTTGCATTTGTGGTTACAGCAGACAAGAGACTGTTGGGCTACAAGTGAGATCCAGAACTGCTTTTTCTCTCTAGTGTCAGCTCAAGAGAAAAATATACCCACAACATCCAGTGAGGAAGTACTGGAGAGCTATGCAGGATAAAAGAAACTAGACCTGAATGCTGAAGTAATTTAGATGCACAAAGGCTTCACAGAGCACACTCCAGCCACCCATAAGGTGTTTAAATTGTGTATTAGGGCAGACCTTAAAAGGGGATGGGAAAGAGCAAATAGTAATTGATTAATTTATGATGACATACACCAACAAAACCGTGGGGTATCACCAGTGCAGCCCTGATTTCTGCCAGCCAGCACTCCCAGGATTTTCTGCCCCAGCAGACTGCTGGCACTGCCCTCTCCCAGCCAGGTGTAGCAGAGTGAAATGCCTTCACATGATGGGAAGCAAAGTGGCTGCTGGTATTTCATTTTAAGTGGTTCATCTAAATTCGGTAAGATCCTGGTTCCAGAATCACCATATATGGCTGCCTTCATTGCAGATTTCAGCTTTCCCTGTTAGGGCAATATCAGTCTGGGCTGCCATTAACAAAAAGGCAAAAACACTGAGATTGTTATCCAAAGAAGCCTTTCTCTCTATAACATTTAAATGTTCTGTTTGTACATGATACCATGCACTCCTTTTCATGATTTCTTTTATCAAGTATCTATCATACACTTGCTTGAAAGACTGTTTAATCCATATGGTACCTATGCACAGAAATTCAGATTGTAAGCAGTGCTATGAGTTTGGTTCATGCTATGTGTCTTTTAACATTACATTTCTCTCCCTGTCTGCACATTCTCCTCCATATAATATCACTGGTGCCTGGTGGAAACTGCAATCCCTTCATAGACTTGCAGATATTCCACTCAGTAATATCTAATATTATAACTTATCTGCTATGGCCTATAGCCACACAGGTACAAATTTGGATTTATGTTTTTTCACGCCTTCACAGCTGTGCTTTATCCCACATTGCAGTAGTAGGTGACACAGCCTACAAGAGACACTCATTAATTAAAGAAGATCACTCCCTACCACTTCAGGCATACACAATTTGTCTGCCTTTGTGCACTCACCTGAACATTTAGAGCCCAGCCCTGCCCTCATTGCATTTGAAGTTACAGCAACAGTAACTCTGTCAATGGAATCACATCCCCACCTGAGCAGAATCTGCACAAACACAAGTACGATAATCTTCTTTTAAATATGTAAAATACAGATGGTTTATACTTTAAAGGTAACTACAGCTGTCACCAGGCCAAATTTGAGCTTCATTTCAACACTGCAGCACCCATATTTGGCACAGACAGGACCCTTCAAATGTAAGAAAACCAGACACACAGCAATCTTATACATGTTCAGGGTCACATTTCTAGGGCACTGCAATGTTTTCCTGCTTTATGGTCACAATAACTTAAGTTAGTTCAGCCTCAGGAAAAATGTTAGCATTGGATGAATGAGCCCCTTGGGAATTTTTATCTGTTTGACCAAAATATGCTGCAGGTTGTGTGAGCCTGCATGGATGGCTCCTCTTGCATCAAAGAGGAAATATTTCCTGGGAATTTCTCAGGAGCAGGGCTGACAGCTTGCTGCCATTGCAGAGACAGGCCATGAAGGGCAAGCAGTGGGAGCACTGTGCTGGATTGATACCCACCACTGTCAGCATCACTCCACTGACTGATCACTGGCTGTGCTGGGGGTGTCCCACAAAGGTGGTCAGGTTTTCAAAGTGTGATTATGGGCTCTGGAGATGCTGAGACCTTGCACTAATCATAGGAGAAGAGAATATAGGTGACCTAGCCCCTCATAAGTAACAGCTGTGTTAATTACCCAATTCAATATCTTATCTTTCCAATAAAGATAAGTGTTTTGAAAGTGTGGGTTAGCTGGTGAGGGGAATCATGAAGAAGGAGGTTCCTGGGGAGAGAATCACTGCTGTGAGGTCAGTCTGGGTCTGCAATTAGACCCTGTTGTTGGAGCATCCAGCCACAGTCTGGCTGGGTAAAAGCTGCAGTCACAGCCTGCACACCAACAGCAAAATAAATGGGTCACAGGATCTGATTCAGGGTCTGAGAAGAGTTTTGATTTCTTCTGTCCTGATTAAAAAACCCACATTACATTTGTGTGTTGGTTGGTTGATTGGTTGGGATTTTTTGCTTGTGTCATTTTCTAAGATACCTTTCAAGCTGAAGAATTTACAGTTCCGATGCTTCCTGTGGGCACTGAAATAACTGCACAATATGGTGAAACAATGAGGCTCCCAGCACGGGCAGAACAGGCGGATCTCAAGGCCTGGAAGAAGTCCCTTGGTATGCTTATGAGCATGAGAAGGTCATCCCAGTGTCATTGATTAGTCAGATGCATTTTTGCCACTTCAGACACTAAGGGAGATCAGACTCAGATACAAATCATCCAGTGTCAGAAAACTGCCAAAAAAAACCCAAACCACTTGGCAAATGCCAAACTCTCTGTGCTATGTGCAAACTGACAGACACTCCAGGTTTCTGCCAACTCATATAATTACTCTTTTAAAAATAATTTTAAAAATAAATTTCTTGGCCTAATTTTTCTATTTTTTACGACAAATCTGCTGGATGCTATCTTTCTCTCAAAGAGCTTGGTGGCATAGATCACAAAGATAACCTGAAGCAGATGCTTTTTTTTTTTTGCTGTTCTTCTCCCTCAAAAACCAACTCCTTGTTCATATTCCCAAGGTACAGACTGCTCCAGAGTGTGGAGATTTAGGGCACAAGATCAGCCATGAGCTGAGATGTGCATCTCCTCAAGCAACTGAAGGTCTACACGATGAATGATTCACAGCTGTCCTCACCATCGCCTACTCTCTGTCTTCAGAGAAATGAAATCTTGCCTTGGCAAAGAAGAAAAGCAACTGCATTTCTACCTCCTCTTTCAATATTTTTGAACTTTTTCTTTCATTCCTCTTGGAAATTAGATGTTTTAAGAATAGGCTTAAAAACAAGGTTAAAAAAAGAGCCTGCAAATGCATTTGCACATCATGAGCAATTGCTGAGGTACTTCCATGGCTTTTTTGTTGGTGGTGTTTATTCCCATACGGGAAATATACTGAAAAAAGTTTTTTAAATGAAAAGCAATGAAGTCTCACTGAGGTATTTCGTGTTTTTCCACTCGGGGATAAAGGCACAAATGAAAGAATTTTGTCAGTATTCAGAAAAATGCAGTTTCTCTCTGGAAGCTTTGGACACACTAGCAGCTGGAACCATGGGAGGTTCCATGAGAGGAGCTCAACAGAGCCCCTCAGTCACCCAAAGACTGACTGTGCTCCCCATGCTATCACGCTGTTTAAATGGAAAAAAAAATTGATATACTCCACCATTTTCTAAATTCCCCAACAGTCCTGACTGATGCTCAATCAGAAATAGGCTTCTAACTGAAGATAATTTTTCTATCCCCCAAGAGACAAAAAGCAGCTGAATTGTGTTAGTCTGAAAAAACAGAAACACCAAGGATTGCAACATCAGCAACAGCTTCACTCACAAGAGGAAAATATATTCACACTCCAATGGAATTTTGGATGGCCCCGGTGCCCTGCAGGTGAGAGATCACAGCTCTGCGTATTGTGACTCCACAAAGTGGAGTGGCAAAGCTTCCTCACCCATGTCAGCATCTTTAAGCTTAGGGAACTTATTTTGCTGCACAATTGAATCAGTAAATGGGCTAAATGGATAAAATTCCCTAGAGCAATGGTGGCTTTTTTCCTTCTTGTAAATTATGCTTTAAATATCGCTACTTATTCGAGAACTCCCTTTATCCAAGGAGAAGCTGAAATACATAACCAACACTCATCCAAGAACATTTGAAGTGTCATAGGAAACACTGCTGTATTGCCATAATTAGTTATAATCATGAACTCCCACATTCATCATGTTTCTCAGTATGTTTCCATACTACCACAGCACCTCCGAGTCACCGACACGTACTGGGGCTCCAGCTCCAAGCACTTGATCAGCACAAGCCACAGGGACTGTCCTTCTTCCCAGTTTACAGTTCACTAATGCTTGCAGTGCACTCCCACACCCAAGCAGGTGTTTCCATACTAGGAAAAGAGTTTTAAGCTCCACCCCTGAAACTTTTAAAGAAGAAGAGACAGAAACTTGGGTGCTTCTCTCATTGCAATTGGCCCAATGCCAGGACAAAGGCTCCTGTTGGACCTTTGAGATGTTCCTCAAGGAATGTGGCCATTTTCTGTTGGGCAGCATGCAAAAAAACCCTCCTAGATAATTGAATACTTAAGAGAGAGCATGGAGCCTCTCAGGGCTTTTTGGGGTGTCTTAGCAGGTGCAAGGGACTCCTTGCACTGTGCACAGCTTTTGCTCTTTTGTTCTGTACCAGTTGTTATTTTCTCTTTTATTAAAACCTTTTTGCTTTTTCAAAACACCTCCAATCAGCCATCTTGCTAATTATTTCATAAGCCATTTCTGGGAGGCTGCTGGTCAGCCCTTAGAGGTTGGTATACCTTGGTGGGGCTAAAAACACTCTGGCCTTCACACAGAATTGTATTAATTAATCCCAAGCTCCTTCTCTTGCAAGCTTTATCCCCTTGGCACAGCTCCTCAAGCCAGGAATTTCTGACTCTGACCCTAGAGTAAGGGGCCATCACTTGTTCAGACTCATCCTCACCATCCACCTCGCCCTGGGCCGAGGGAATTCTGCAGCTTGTGGCAGGAGGCTCCTTGCAAATTCATTGGGCAAGTAGCTCACCCTTTTCCCCAGGAAATCCTGCAGAACTTTGCAGGATTTCACCAGAAATCCTGCAAATAAATTACTCTGCAGCTGTAACTCTGTTTGAAGGCACTGTTAGCACAGCCTTCCTCCACAGAACTACCAGTCATTATTTCTGCATTTATTTCTATGGGAGATACATCTCAAGAAGACACCCATTTCTAATACAAGTACTTAAATGAACAAAAAAAATTTCTGGAGGCAAGTTTTACATGCAGGAAATTAGATATTTTAACAGCACTGAAAAGAGGATTTGAAACACAAGTATTCTGCAATTTGTATCTTTACCCTGTTACTGGAGCCATTAAAGCCTCAGAACCTCAGATGAAACCCATAATTGAATTTCTGGCCTCTTCTTGGTTTTCCTGAACCCAGAAACTAGAGTTATGTTATCAGAAGATGCAAAATTGTTCAAGCCCTAAAAAGCAAGTCTGTAAAGCCATTCCTGGCTGACCACTCTCTAAATAATTTCTCAGGTACCTGTTTCTTATTTATATTGTGTATGGTGCACATTTTAGCATTTGGCTGCATTACACAGATGAGAAATAAAAGGAAATATGTGCTGGTAGACAGAACAAATCAAGCTCAGCTGAATTTGATGATTTGATCTGCCATTCATTTAAAGCAGAAGTAGCTGTTGCTATCTGGATTAGTTTCGCACAATAAAGTATTTACACTTATTTCCTTATTTTACACTATCTAATTAGAATGATGAAAAAACAGGGGCACCACATGGCAAATAACCTCAATAAAAACCTTTGATACTACAGCATAGCATGGCAAGATTTGCAGTGCCATTTATGTAATGGCCTAAGACATAACTGCTCCTTCTAAAAAGTTCTGCACCATAACAGAGGAGACAGCAAATCCAGAGCACAGCTTGTCCCAGTTCTGCTGAGATGGATTTCCTGTGCCTCCTTCTTGCCACCAGCATTTCTGCACACCCATACCTGTGAGGGAAGCTGTTGGACTATTTGGGGGCAGGCTCCTGCTCATAAGGAGCTCTTTGCATAATTACTGGGGTCAGGTTAATTTACAGTGTCAGAGAGGCTCTGTGCTGAAAAGTTTCTGTGTGTCTATCCAGCACACAGGATAGACCTCACCCCACACACCTTCCCACCACAGCTACAGCTTCACTCTCAGTCACCCCAGCTGCCCTGCATCTCTGGGAAAGGCCACCCAGCTTTTCTCTCGGCTGCCTGTCCCCTGACAGCAGGGATGCTTTGCAGTTCAGTGTCATTACCACAGGTGTTTGTTTTCAGGATTTCTGCTGCCATGATTCACAGACATGCACAGACACACACACACACACACACACAGAGCAGTCCTTTCAGAAGGGTAATTCTCATGGTGGAGCACACCCACAGAGCAGGAAGCTCCTCAGATCTCACCCACAGGCAATGAGCAGCTTCCCCCTCACAATGCTGTCTTACTGCTAGTGCAGGTAGTTGTTGGCAGTCCAGCTGGTTCATTTTTTCTTCAGGCATGTTGTATTGAAAGAAAACTAAAGCAAGGAAAAACAGCAAAAAAGCCAAGAAAACAGAGAGCACCAAAGAATTCCAAAATACTGAACATCCACCAAAATAAAATATGATCACTTGGTTTAATTAGATTTTTTTTTTCATTTGTGCCAGTATTTGGAGGGACCACTTCTATTCAAATAAGAGATTTGAATATGATAATATTCAAATAGCAACCACCTGTTACATTCACCTGTCAAGGCATCTGTACTGAGATGGAAGCATTTGCTTTGTTTTCTGTGGAATTCTGATGCACCAATCTCCAGAAATAAGACAGGAGCCCATGAGAGGTGTAGCTGGAATTTAAAGGCAATGCAGAGGAGAATTTCAGCTGACCACATTACTCACTTTGCCAGTCCCTCAGACTAACAGGAACATTTCTAGAACATCCCCCAGAAAAGTAGGATCACAACAGTCACCCCCAGCCACAGAGACGTAGTTTGGAGCAGTCTGCAGTAGAATGATGATATTATATTGAGGCAGAATATTCTATGTAATATGATAGATGCAGAGAAGTTGTGTCCCTTCAGACGAGCTCTCATTTTCATTCCCAGCCCTTCACACTACCAAATCCAGTTTCTGTGCAGGGCACTGTTAAGTGGTGTGGACCATCAAGACAAATCTCTTGCTAATGTACAGGTTTGACATTTTCAGATTCATTCAGACATATTACCCATAAAATGGCTCTAACACAATAAAGGACATAATCAGAATTTTCTGTTCCCAGGATGTTTGGCACTTCATAACTCAGATGCATTTAACTCCTCAATAACTCTTGTACATTTGGATAATTTGCTGTGGTAATGCATAATCTTGCCTAGAGGATTCATACCTTAAGAAATTTAATAAATTCAATAGAAACCTGCATGGCCCACAGTTACTAGTCATCCTTCCATTTAAAAAGCCCATCCCAGAGTGTCAGCGCCACATGATCTCATTGTCTTTCTGGGAGACAGTGAGGATCAGACAGCATTTTACTCCAGGTTTCACCAAACCAGAGGTGGAAGTGGTGGCTCGTCTTATTATTACTTTCCATTGTTTCCAGGCCAGGCAGAGCAGAGATCACTTTAGGCTCACAACTCAAGGTAAAAGGCACATTCCAGCTCTCCCCACACCAGCCAGAGAAGGAGGCCAGAGGCAGAGTAAGAAATTAAATACCTGCTCACCTCTACACGTTAGTCAGGGCCAAAATACAAGAACCAAACAGCAAGAGAAAGAAATACCTGTCAGTGCCACATCATCTGTGAATACAGGACTTCAGTTTCCAAGGCCGTCTCCTCAGCACCACTCTCAAGGGGTGCCATCACCATCCCTGAAGTGTTCCAAAATGTGTGGAGGAAGACATGGTTTAGTGGTGGACATGGGTGTGCTGCACCAACAGTGGGGCTTGATGATTTTAGAGGTCTTTTCCAGCCTTAAGGATTCCAGGAGTCTGTGAATTCCTGGGGCAGCAGCAGGGCATCAGTGCAGCTCAGCCTCTGCAGACAGATTTCCCCTCCAAAAGAGCTTCTCCATGCAATGGGCATGGGGCACTGCAGCGTGGGGCACCCCAACTTCTTAACAGGGCTTCATATCCACTCCTTTAAACAACAAAACTGCTCCCTGCAGAGACATCGTGGAGCCTTTGAGCTGAGGGATGTGCTAGAGGAAAAATTCTGTGGGTCCTGAACCCACAAAGGCCCAAAGTGCACCAAAGTCCCCACCAAATATCTTCCCATGCCTATCGAAATCCAGATTGCTACTTCATAATTCAACTTCTTGCCTGCTGTTAAAATAAATAAATACCTAAAAGTAGAAACCCTCAGATCCACAGAGTCAACCCAAACCAGAGCATGGTTTGGGTTGGCAGGGACCTTAAAAATCATCTTTCCTGCTGTGGGCAGGGATGCCTTCTAGTAGACCAAGTTGCTCCAAACCCATCCAACCCTGCCTTGAACACTTCCAGAGGTGAGGCATCCACATTTTCTTTTGCCAGCCTGTTCCTGTGCTCACCACCCTCACAGTGAGGAGGTTTTCTTCCCTAATATCTGATCTAAACCTGCTGCTCTCTTTCAGTTTAAAGCCATTCCCCCTTGTCCTGTCACTGCGTGCCCTTGTCAAAAGACCTTCTCCAGCTCACTCAGAGCCCTGTGAGACACAGGAAGAGGCTCTTAGGACTCCCTGGAGCCTTCTCCAGGCTGAACAGTCCCAAATCTCAGCCTGTCCTCACAGGAGAGGGGCTCCAGCCCTCTTGAACAGTTCCCTGGGCTGCTCTGGGCTGATTCCAGCAGAACACCTGCCCACAGGTGCCAGGCTGCTTCCAGCCAGAGCTGCAGCTGCCCAGCTGTGAAGCTCCTCGGCAGCTTTTGCCCTTAGGAGGATCGCTGTGTCCCTGACATCTTGCACAGGAATGCTAAACTCCTCCTGAATTTCAGACAATCAGTGTAAAAGTTTCAATCTAAAAAGAATGTGATCCCGCAGAGAGCCAAAACATCCAGGTCTCATCAGTGTTTTAATTCCACTGGGTTGTTTGCCTTGTTTGCAGCTTTACCAGTATGAGATAATTACACTTACAGGAAAGCAACACTTACAGCTGGAAACACTAAGAGGAACAGAATCTATAATATCAAAATCCACCCAGAGAATGCTGTTTTATTTCATTTCTCCTCTATTAAGCTCTTCTGCAAGAAAACTCCAGTGCAGACAGCACGGAGACTCCTCTCTGAGCCTTTCCCAGCACAGTGGCGACCCAGCCTGTTCCCATCATCTCTGGGCACAGGATTCCTCCCATCACTGCCAGCCTGGGTGGAAACTGAGGCCATCAGTGCTGGCCAAGGCATCCTGCAGAGCCCTTGGCATCACCTCCCACAGAAAGAAAACTGCAGCAGAGGCTGCTGTGAGGATCTAAATGCTGATGTGGAGAGCTGGTGAAAAAAACCCCAGTATTATCCTTGCAGGACCATACAAAAATTATAAACTCCATACTCTCCTAGCAAAGCCAGTAGGAAAAGCACCTCCCTATCCAAAAACAGGGCTAGAAGGGTTCCTTATGTCTGAGCCCTATGTCAGACAATTCACACCTTTTCAAAAAACACAGGGCTAGACAAACTAGTCCATTGCAGACTTATTTGCTTCATGAACCACTTGTTCATTTATTATGAAGTAGATATAAAAGAGTCTTCCTCAGAAAAGAATTTCCTTTATCATGTTTTTGATAAATTATTAAGCTTCTGAAGAGCTCTGGAAGCATTCATTGATCATTAAGCTCTTTTTCAGTTATTTCCTCAAGTATTCACCTCTTTTCTTGCTGTGATTTTTATTTTGAAGATGTACGCAATGATGCTTTTAGGGTCAGCAGGCACACCAATAACTCATTTAAAAGTATACCTCCTCATTCTTCTGCATCTTAGCACAATAAGCTATGGACTTTTGTTTTCTTTAGATATTAAAGATTATATATGTAAACAGCAACAAAGCCAGGAGTAGAAGTCACTGAGCATGGTGTAATTATATATGTATACAGCATCAAAGCTAACAGTAGAAATCACTGAGCATGAGGCCATCTGCTGCAACAAATTTTCAGAGCATCAGAGGAGGTAAAATATTGCTTTGTCATAAATTTCCATGAATTTTCTCACAGCAAAACCTTATGTTTATGTCCAGCATCTCCTTACAGGAGAAGAATCCCTATTCATCTCACACACCAGTCAAAGGATATTTCTCAAGAGAGGTTGAATACTCGGAATCTGCTACAAGATCTCATGCAATACAACAAAGCAGGGTAAGGAATGCAGAATAAAACTACATCAATGGGAAGGTAGCTAGGAAGAATGTAAATAAGCAGGCTAGAATTCAGCAAGAGTACTCATATTAGCATGCTATGGTCAGGGTTTAAACCATAGCTTAACACCATCCGAGAACATGACAAAAGCTGTGATAACTACCCAGTGCTGGGGTCTCAAGGTGTTGGTGGCTTCCACAGGAAACAGCACCCCAGTGCGACACCCCTGTGCCTCTTCTGCTTCCCCCAAACCATGGGATCAGTTGAGGCAGCAGCTCCAGCCCCTCCAGCCTTCCCCAAAGCCTCGTTTTTCACTCCAAAGCCTCCAGCCAGGATGTGCCAGGTCCTTGCAAGAAGACTGATTCTCCTGCTGGGTGTCACACAGCACAGTGAAACAACTGTGTCATTCAGGGAGAGGTAATGGGCATCAATTACTGTGACAGACAATGAGAGATTCACCCAATATGTGCATTAATGCAGTGCCTGTTCATTTATAAAAGAGGTAGTTTAGATTCATTGCTCCTGCAGCATGTTGCAATCTCAAATATAATTCATTCCACAGTTTTAAGTGCAACAGCTAAAGACATTCAAAAATCAAATCTGAAAAACTTATTTTTGATTCTATAGCAACAAGCTGTTCTCTTCATAGTAAACATCTCACAAGAAAATTACTTACCTCTTTTTTTTTCTTGTGACTTCAATGCAGAGAATTGCTTTCTGACTTGAATTTTGCACAACAAGCTTCAGATGTATTTGAATTTATAAGGCCAAACAAATAACTCCTGAAAACAGTGATTCCAAGTTTAAACACCAGCCTTATGAAATAGATGATGTGGTTAAATTACTTCTCCAGAAGTTATAAGACATAATGCATTCAAGTTTAAAATGTCTTGAAGTGTGACATGTGGACAAATATCTACATTTCTGGAAGGTGATACAGTTGGCTTGTTCTCACTGGCTCAAACACATTTGGAATTTAGTTTCCTATTACTCAAAACTGTAATTTTTAATTTGTGGCAAAAAAAAAAAAATATTCAACTCATTAGCAACAATGAAAGTCTCAGCAGGTGCAAACCTGACTCAGTGCTTACTTGCAACTTCCCATCACATCCTTTTCCATCACATCCCTTTCCCCAGAGGGGAGTCCCCACAGTGCCCAGGAGGAACAGAGCCCTGGGCCAGTCACTGCATGCTGGGTGGCAACAGCACCTGCTCAACAGATCAAAATCACATTTCAAAAGCTACAAATCAAAACCACAATCCCATACATTTCAACCGTTGTGAAAAATACCCAACTTTCAGTAACACACTCATGCTTGAGTTCACACAATACATTCATACTCTCTGAGTTTCCTGCTCCAGCTCTGGAGACATGACCAGCAATCCTCTGAGATTCCAGATCCTGTGGAGCAGCAAGCAAGCTTCTTCCCCTCAGAACTACTCTGTATTTCCTAATTCGAGATGCTTTTCTCTTCCAGGACCAACAGCAGAGAAGTTTCTTTACTATTTACAGCAAAATACCACATGTAAAATGCTGTGAGTTTATTTGCTACCAACCAGTTGCTGTGTCAAGAATGAGATTTAAACACCTTTTTCTCCTATGGGAAGCACAAAGACCAAAGCATTGCTTGACTGGCATAAAAGGAATTTCCCTTGAGCTTCCAGTGCTGTACCCAGGAGAAGGAAATATGGGAAAGCCCCTGAGTCAGGCAGGATCCTTAAATGACATTGTCAGATCTCCAGTGCCATGGGCACAGCTGCCCCTGTGTTGGGCTGGATATTAACCACTCTCCCTCCCTAAAAAGTGAAATGTCCTTAACACAAAGCATGTGGGATTGTATGATTCAGGGAATGCATGTTTGATTCTGACAACTAATTAAAAAGGAAAAAAGATGCTACAGAACTTTGGGAAGACATCCAGAAGGCCGATTTACAAATTCCTGTTTTCAAACTGGGAAGCACCCTGCCCAATAATACACAATGGGCAAGAGGCCAGCAAAGAGGAGGGTGTAACACTCAGAGCTGGGCTTGTAGACCAGGTCAACAAAATCTGCATTTCTTCTGTGCTTCAGTCAGCAACCAGGTGGTGAATCGGTGCAACACAAAGCAAGCTGCAGACTTACACCACCTTAGGTGTTCATGGCAGCTGTCCTGAGCCCTGAGAGCAGCAGTGACCCTGCACATCCCAGTGCTGCATTCCCTGCTGGCACAGCCCAGCTCGGTGTCTGCAGCAATCTCTGGGTCTCCACTGGCTGCACTCATCACTCAGGCTTTTGGCAAAGCAGGCAAGTCTGAGGATCAATGTAAAAATCTCAGCTGAGCTCTGTCCTGGGTCATGGAACCAAAAACGTGTATTCTATTTTCATCTGCTGAAAGCAGTTGGGGAAATGTTTTGGGTTTTTTTTTTCCTTTTCTTTATCTGTTCCTCTGGGGGAAGGAGGGCATATGCCTTTCTGATAATGGCTCAGCTGTTAAAACCAGGTGGGGCACTGTTTCTTATCTCTTTCACCACCCATCCTCCCTCCAGGGGGATATTTTCTGCTAATGGGCCATTAAGGCTCACCAACG